>CAUYPK010133591.1:0-12372 GCA_963574355.1 Loris lydekkerianus | reverse complement strand
GGGCCAAGGAAAGGGAAGGAAGGGGGGAGGTTTTGGTGAAGGGAGGGTAATGGGTGGGACCACATCTATGGTGCATTTTAGAATGGGTATAGGCGAAACTTACTAAATGCAGAATACAAATGCCTACATACAGTAACTAAGAAAATGCCATGAAGGCTACGTTGAACAGCTTGATGAGAATATTTCAGATTGTATATGAAACCCGCACATTGTACCCCTTGATTGCACTAATGTACACAGCTATGATTTAACAATAAAGATAAATAAAAAAAAAGAAATTCTAGAAATTCTTTTCATTGATTAATTGCAACACTTTTATAGAGATGCTTTTGTTCATTTATTGTTTGGTTACTAATGCTACAGTTCATTAAGGAAAGGCAGGATAAATACTTTATTCTTTTTCCTTTATTTATCAGTGTTCAAGAAAATAATTGGGTTCCCTATCCTCCTCCAAAGGTAACTACTTCTTAAAAAATCACTGGGAACATTTAAACATAATAAGAGAGTTTGTCTAAGAGATCTCCCCATGAAGAAAAATAGACAAAAACAAATAATTAAAATAAGAATGAAAATATGGGCTAATTATTTTTAAACATTAAAAAAATATATTAGTTTTGGTCAAATGACAATTATTACCTTTTTGAAGTTCAAATTGTCTCATCTGTGGCCAGTGAGAGACTGTCAGAGTTGGCTCCCAAGTCCTTTAGACCCTAGTAGGCTTTGATAGCTTCCTCACTGTCTGCTATTAGGACAAGATTCCAGGATCACATCTTACACATTTCCAGTCCCTGATCTGGAAATAGCCAGTTCTCTAAGAAACGCTGGTTCCTTTCCATGGGGAATGAAATTTCAAGCCCACAATCTAGGTGCCAGGGTTGGTCACTATTACTGTATTGGCCATTGTTTCTAGGCCTCTTCAGCAAACAAAGATATAAAGTGCACACACACACACACACACACACACACACACACACACACACACGCTTCCTTTTTAAAAATAAACTATCTTGGCTGGACATGGTGGCTCATGACTGTAATTCTAGCCCTCAGGGGGGCCAAGATGCGGTTGATTGCTTAAGCTCATGAGTTTGAGACCAGCCTGAGCAAGAGCAAGACCACATCTCTACTAAAAATGAAAAACTGAGGCAAGAGGATCGCTTGAGCCCAAGAGTTGGAGGTTGCTGTAAGCTATGATGCCATGGAACTCTACTCAGGGTGACAGAGTGAAACTCTATCTCAAGATAAATAAAAATAAAAAATAAATTATCCTATGGGATCATGTTGATATTTGCAACTCAAATTCAGGAATATAGGTTTTGGGTTTTGATTTCTTTTAAGGGACAGGGTCTCATGCTGTCACCCAGGCTGGCATACAGTGGTGTGATCATGGTTCACTATAGCCTTGGACTTCTTAAATTCTTGGGCTCAAGTGATCCTCCCTCCTTGGCCTCCCAAAGTCCTGGGATTATAGGCATGAACCACCCTGCCTTGCCTTATAGGGTTTTTTAAAAAACTTAATCTCTTCTATATTGTGTCTGTATTTCCTTTTTTCCACACCACAATTCTGAGTTCTCAAAGATTCAGGGAAGACTGAATTGGGATATCTCATTTACTTTTTTCCATGGTGTTGGGAGCTCCCAAACCACCCTACATTTGGTAACTCTCTAGAAGGAGCTAGAAGGAACTGAAGGACTCACAACACTGAGCATAGAATTGTATTTTTCAGGTTTATTACAGCAAAAGGATATGCATTGTATCAAGGGAAAAAGACACAGGCAGAGTCTGAAGGATGTTATGCACAGATTTCCTCATGCTATCTCTGTCCTAGGAGGCTCACCCAGAGCACAGTTTTCTCCTAGCAACAAAAAATGCAGCAACACTTTGAGATGCTTCTGCCCAGGGAAGCCAATTAGAGACCCAGTATCTAAGCGTTTTACTAGAGGCTGTTAATTAAGCATTTTCTACTTTCTATGTAGTGCCTACCAAAATTCTAGACTCCCAGGATGAAGGCCAATGATCAGCAGAAACCAATGCTTGCACAATCAGTTTAGGCATAGTGAGCCATCTTTATCAGTTAAAGAACACTGGGAACACTCCTGAAATCCAAGTTTCCAGCTGCCAGCCAAGGACCAATATTTTTTTTTTTTTTTTTTTTTTTAAACAGTGTCTCAAGCTCTCTCCCTGGATAGAGTGCTGTGGGGTCTCAGCTCAGAGCAACCTCAAACTCTTGGGCTTAAGTGATTCTCTTGCCTCGTCCTCCCAAGTAGCGGGGACTACAGGTGCCCACCCCAACGCCTGGCTGTTTTATTTTTGTTGCGGTTGTCATTATTGTTTTAGCTGGCCTGGGCTGAATTTAAACTCACCAGCCTTGGTGTATGTGGCTGGTGCCCTCCCCACTGAGCTACAGGCATCACCCCAAGGACCAATCTTATGAGCAGGGCTTTCAAAGGATAGCAATCTCTGCTGTGTTAACCCCTTTCTGCATAAGCTACCCATTGGGCCTCTTGGCCATGGCATCTTTACTGCAAAATTATCAGTAGGACCCTCAGTAGCACAGTGATACCGGCCCACCATATTGATCTCACTTATAACCTCCACGGGCCTTGGATTTAGTCAGCTAAAACAAATTCCATAAACCACAAAAGTCTATTTTACATATTATTAGGTCTTATAGGTCATCAAATATAAAATGTCTGATTTCTATTTTTTTTGAGACAGAGCCTCAAGCTGTTGCCCTGGGTAGAGTACCATGGCAAAGCTCACAGCAACCTCCAACTTCTGGGCTCAAGCGATTCTCCTGCCTCCGCCTCCCCAGTAGCTGGGTCAATAGGTGCCTGCCCCAATGCCCGGCTATTTTTTGGTTGCAGCCGTCATTGTTATTTGGCAGGCCCGGGCTGGATTTGAACCCATCAGCTAAGGTGTATGTGGCTGGCACCTTAGCCGCTTGAGCCACAGACGTCGAGCCGAAAATGTCTGATTTTGAATCAAAAGTTTAGTTTATGATATCTCAAACAAGAAGCAGTATAATTAATCAAAATATGCATCGGGCAGTGCCTGTGGCTCAAAGGGGTAGGGTGCTGGCCCCATATGCCAGAGGTGGTGGGTTCAGACCTAGCCCCGGCCAAAAACTGCAAAAAAAAAAAAAAAAACAAAAAAGTATGCATCTAAGCTATTGACACAGTTTTGTCATTTTAACAGCAGTTTATTTATGACAGCAGCAAAGAAGCCTGGAGAGCAAGTTGCCATGAAATCACAAAAGGCCTTTTTGAGAATGGAATATTTTTCCTTGTAAGAAGGGGTTCAAATCAGGATTGTCCTGTCTCTGCTGATCAATCTTGGCTGCTTAATGGCCAGTATCCCCCTCATTTCAATCTAGTTGGTTGCATCGATATCTGCTAAAATTGACTGAGCAGACTTCATGAAGCTATAGTGGATAACACCAGCTCTGGACCACCAAACAGACACAATTAGCTTTTATCGGATAAATGTTCAGTTTGGGACTGTGTTTTGATACTTCATTTTTATCCAGCCATTGTGCCAAATATAATACTTGCTATTTCCCCAAAGAATCCATTTTTCATCACGTGTAACAATATAGTGTAAAAATAGTTCACCTTTATGTCATGACAGCAAAGAAAGGCAAGCTTTGAGATGGACTTCTCTTCTGAAGTTTAATTCACATGGAACCCATATATCTAGCTTCTTTACCTTGCTGATTTGTTTCAAATGATCCAATTTTGTTGGGATAGTAACCTCAAACCTTGCTGCTAATTCACATGTAAGTTGAGATGGTTTTAATTCCACTACAGCTTTTGTCTTAGGTTGCTCATGTGGCTCATTTTCAAGATTAAAGTCACCAGAATGGAACTTCTCAAACCATCCACATTCTGTGCATCCATTAGCTACATCCTTCCCAAAGACTAGTTGTCTGCGCTGCATTGATTTCATGACAGAACTCATATTCAAAAACAACACAATTTTTTTATTTATCCATGGTTTTACAAAAATTGCTCTTTTTTTTTTTTTTTTTTTTTTAGACAGAGTCTCAAGCTGTGTCCTGGGTAGAGTGACATGGAGTTACAGCTCACAGCAACCTCCAACATGGGCTGAAGTGATCCTTTTGCCTCCGTTTTTCTGTTTTTAGTAGAGACGGAGTCTTGCTTTTGCTGAGGCTGATCTCGAACTGGTGAGCTCAAGCAATCTACCTGCTTCAGCCTCCCAGAATGCTAGGATTACAGGCGGGAGCCACTATGCCCAGCCTATAAAAATTGCTCTTAAAAAAATTTGAAAGATGGACAGTGCCTGTGACCCAAAGGAGTAGGGTGCTGGCCCCATATAACAGAGGTGGTGGGTTCAAACCCAGTCTCAGCCAAAAACTGCAAAAAAAAAAAAAAAAAAAATTGAAAGATAATCATCAGCCAAAACATGAATTTGAGAGATGAGGATGCGCCTTCACAATAAAAATAAAACAAGAGTGTCAAAGTGAAATGTCAGAGATAGCAACTGTCAAACTTAATTCTTAAGGAAATTGTATATTTCGTATTTAATAACCTAATAGAAAGCCAGGTGGCTTCCTTCTGAAATATCTGTATTAACTCCTTTTTGCTTGGCAACATTAATTTGCGGTCAGCACACTCTGGCCAGTGAGCTGAAACTGATCTGAATCCCTTCTGGGGTCGAGGCATTGTCAGGATAGTCAGAGCACAGAAGTGCAAGTACCTCCCAAAGGGCACATGTGGTACCACTGGAAACCAAAGACTTACAGTTGTTAGGGTATCCTGCGTAGGATATATATTAGGCAAGCAGGACAGTTGGCCAAGGTCCCCAATGTGGCCTCCCACAGTGAGACATCCCTCCCAGTTCAATCTGAATAATTCAATTTACTCCTTGGTTTCAGAGTGACTGCTTGGAGGTAGTTAGGTTCCAACAGTTCTGTGTATCCACGACATAAATTAAGGATGTACCCACACTCTCATGAGTGTGGATGGCATCTGCAGGTGTTCTGAGTCAAAGTACAGGAACAGGGGCCACCTTTGCTGTTACCTAATCAGTGCTGCCAGGTGGGATGGGGGCTCAGCAGCCAGTTTAAATTCAAAATGTTCACAGCAGCTTGGAAATGAAACATGGGGCATTTTTCTACAGGAAGAGGGTAAAGCTTCCTGGAGCAGTTCTGGAAAAACCATGATAATTACTACTTTCTTTACTCCTCTGCACCCCCTGGGGGTTTCTTTTTTCTCCATTGTTACAAAATCAGAGTGTCTCATTCAGTAACCGTAACTTCACATTTCCCAGTCATGAGAAATCTCCAAGAGAGGGCACGACTCCCATCTGTGAGTCCCTCAGCTTTCAAGAGTAATCCTAAATTAGGAATGCAATTAGTCTCTGTATCAGAAATCTAGATCAGTTCAGTAGTGTAATTTTAGACGGTCTCATGAGAATACACCCTTTCCTGTTGGCATTTGTATGTGACCCAGACTGTCCAGTCAGCAGCCATGATTTTCTTGCAGATGGTCTCTCAGAGGCTGTCTTAAATGGGCAATGTTCAGAATCTGTGTCCTGTTCTTTGAAATGAGCTTTCAGTTGTGTCCAGCTCCCCTCAGGCTGAAGTAACTGCAAAAGACAAAAGCAGGTTTGGGCTCAGCATCAGACCCAGGTAATTAGGATCTGTGAATCCGGTATTTAAAAATAAAACAGCGGCTTTGCTGAACTGAGCGACAAGGAAGGAAGGGCCAGATAGCTGTGTCCCAAGCCCAAGTGACAAACAAGGCTTTCCTAAAAGTCCTTTTGATCTTATCCAAACAGACCCGCGTAAATGTAGGGAAGACAGTTAGCCTCCATGGATCAGGCATTTCATGTCAGCAAAAGCACATCAGCAAACTAAAAGCTGTTTTTAAATATTCCAAAAGTGCATTTCTACCTGGAGATTCCCTCCGTTTTCATGTTGTTTCCCTTTCTCCAGAGGCTCCAATAGGCAAAAATGGTGGTTATAAAGATGTGTTCTAATACTCAAAGAGTTGAAATTGCCATCTACACACAGGCAGCAAAAGACAAGAGAGCTCTGATGCATTTTTTTCCCCCTGCTGCTTTCCCTATCAGGACAATCTAACACCAATGAAATGAAGCATATAACATTTTATGCCAATTTTTGACATCCTCCCAGTTGTGATAGCCACAAACTACAAAGCCTTTTAAAAAAAAATCCCCCCATTTTTCTCACCCCCGCTGGCTGTACTGTAAAACCAGCATTTACAGGGTTAACGTTAGAGCAGCCAGGAGATCTGGGCTGCAGTGTTCTGAGAGGCTTCCTGTTGCAGAGGCCGGCTTTTTTTTTTTTTTTTTTTACCTTTTGTTCAACTCTGGTCTCCAACCCTGAATACTGATTCAATTATTTTCTTTCCACTTGACAAGCAATGCAAACTTTTGACTTTTTTTTTTTTTTTTTTGAGACAAAGTCTCCCTATGTCACCCTAGGTAGAGTACTATGGCATCACAGCTCACAGCAACCTCAAACTCTTGGGCTTAAGTGATTCTCTTGCCTCAGCCTCCCAAGTAGCTGGGACTACAGGCACCTGCCGCAACACCTGGCTGTTTTTTGGTTGCAGTTGTCATTGTTGTTTAGCTGGCTGGGCTGGGTTTGAACCCACCAGCCTCGTTGTATGTGGCCAGTGCCCTTACCCACTGAGCTATAGGTGCTGCCAACTTTTGATACTTTTGATCTACCCGAAGCCTGTCGTCAGGAATTTTTGGGCCTTTTCCATCTCACCTGGATGAGAAGCAGAAAGCGACTTTAGGGCGGTGCCTGTAACTCAGTGAGTGGGGTGCTGGCCCCATATACTGAGGGTGGTGGGTTCAAACCCAGCCCTGGCCAAACTGCAACAAACAATGGCTGGGTGTTGTGGCAGGTGCCTGTGGTCCTGGCTACTCAGGAGGCTGAGGCAGGAGGATCGCCTGGGCCCAGGAGCTGGAAGTTGCTGTGAGCTGTGATGCCAGAGCACTGTACTGAGGGTGACAAAGTGAAACTCTGTCTCAAAAAAAAAAAAGAAAGAAAGAAAGAAAGAAAGAAAGAAAAAAGAAAGCAACTCCAAATGAATTTGTATTTTCTTTAGTTCATAGGAAACTCACTTGGGGGGAAATGTTGGGGCTCTTTCTCCTCTCATTTGAAAGAGAAAACAAAAATCAAAGTCATCTTCAGAGCTGCATTTTTTCCCTCCATTTAGCCAGAAGACTAAAAGCAGCCAGGAGATCCTGCAAGTCAACTGCCCATGGCTGGACTTATCATTTTCAAATTCCACAGGTAATTTTACCTCTCTTAAGAGCTCAGTTGCTGTTCTATACCATGGATAACTCCACAACCACCCAAGCACCAGGACTTCCTCATCCCCCTTCCCTCTTCTTTCTTTACATAGGTTTCCTCATACCATTTCCCTCCCAGGAGGGCTCACAGCTCACTCTTTCCCCAGCATCAAAAGTGCAGCAACAGGGCAGCGCCTGTGGCTCAAAGAAGTAGGGTGCGGCCCTATATGCCAGAGTGGCAGGTTCAAACCCAGCCCCAGCCCCAGCCAAAAACTGCAAAAAAAAAAAAAAAAAAAAAAAAAGTGCAGCAACAAGTGTGTCATGTTTCTGTCCAGAGAAGCCCATTAGAGATTCAGCATCAAAGGTTTTTATTGGGAGTTGGTCACTAGGTACCTTCTGCCCTGCACATACCATACCATCTGCCCTGCACATACCATACCAATCAATATTCCAGATCCCCAGCAGGAAAGAAAGCATGCGGCCAGCTTAAACCACACTGTTGGCAAAAACTAGGCACAGTTAGCCACCCTTATCAGCTGGGGCAAACCTTGCAGCAGGCCTTTCTCAGGACAGCAGTCTCCTGCTTGTTCTGTTAACTCCTTTCTGGGCAGCCACATTGTTCAGTGCCATAATAACAATATAACAATACTAATGCCACTGATAGAATTACCAATGGCAATTTAAAATTGTGAATATATACTCCCCATTATTCCCCAGTTGGTTTTTTTGTTTGTTTGTTTGTTTTGTTTTTTGCGTTTTTTGGCCGGGGCTGGGTTTGAACCCTCCACCTCTGGCATATGGGGCCAGCCCTATCTCTTTGAGCCATAGGCACTGCCCCCCAGTTTTGTTTTTTTTTCATAGTTGTACTATCTACATTACCTGAGCCATTACATCCTAACCTTTCCCTTTAGTCTTAGTTCTTAGTTCAATGCCCACCATCAATCCTTATTTCGATATCTCTCAAGCCATTTTGGTTTTGTTTTGAGGCAGAATCTCATTATGTCACCCTTGGTAGAGTGTCAGTAGAGTGCTGTGACATCACAGCTTACAGCAACCCCAAATTCTTGGGCTTAAGTGATTTTTTTGCCTCAGCCTCCCAAGTAGCTGAGACTACAGGCGCCCACCACAACGCTCAGCTATTTTTTGTTGCAGTTGTCATTGTTATTTAGCTGGCCCAGGCCAGCTGGGAACCCGTCAGCCTCAGTGCATGTGGCAGGCACCATAACCCCTGTGCTACGTGTGCCAAGCTAGCCATTTTGATTGTCTGAAGCTTGTTCTTTAATAGATTCTTCAGGAAGGACTTATGAAGACAATAGTTCTTCAGTTCTTACATGTTGAGAACAGTTTATTCAAATCCTTTGAAGCCAAAACACAGTTTTGCTTGATATAAATGCCTCAGCTCACAATTCCCAATATATCTCAAATGTTATTCCACTTTATTCTGGAAAAAAAAAAAAAGGCTTGGTATTCAATCTGATGATAATCTAATTTTCTTACTCTTATAAATCACTTGCACTTTCTTTTTAGAGGCTCAAACAAATCAAAAGACTTTTTTTCTCTTTAAAGTCCAGTATGAGACTATGACTTTTTTTTTTTTTTTTTTTTTTTTTTTAGACAGTTTCACTGTGTTGCCCTTGGTAGGTTGCGGTGGTACTGTAGCTCATAGCAACTCAAACTCTTGGACCTAAGCAATTCTCTTGTCTCAGCCTCCCAAGTAGCTTAGACTATAGGCGCCCATCACAACACCCAGCTATTTTTAGAGATGCAGTCTTGCTCTGGCTCAGGCTGGTCTTGAACTATGTGAGCTCAAGTGATCTGCCTGCCTTGGCCTGTCAGAGTGCTGGGATTACAGGCGTGAGCCACTGCACCTGGGCTTGAGAATAAGACTTCTTGTTGGTCATTCTGGGTAAATATTCTTAGGTATATGATATGCTCCTTCAAATATTTTTTCTGTCCCTCTGACACCTCCTAGAGATGCCAACTACACATATATTAGACAACTTGAATTTATACCACAGCTGATACTCTGTTTATTTTTTTCAGTCTTTTTTCCTTCTGTATTTAAGTTTGGATAGTTTTTATTACTAGGTCTCCAAGTTCCCTAATCTCTTCTTCTGTAATGTTTAATCTGCTATTAATACAATCCAATGCATTTTTTTCATATGAGATACTGTAGTTTTCATCTCTAAAGATTCTATTTGGGCCTTTAAAATAACCTTCTATGTCTCTACTTAATATGCCTAATCTAAGCTTTTCAACACTTGAAATAGTTATGTCTGTTTTAATATTCTTTTTTTTTTTTTTTTTTTTTTTTTAGAACGGGTCTCACTCTGTGCCCTGGGTACAGTGCTGTGGCATCATAGCTCACAGCAACCTCAAACTCTTGGGCTCAAGTGATCCTCTTGCCTCAGCCTCCTAAGTAGCTGGGATTCCAAGTGCCTGTCACAATGCCTGGCTAGTTTTTCTATTCTTAGTAGAGATGGGGGTCTCACTCTTGCTCAGGCTGGTCTCGAACTCCTGACCTCTATTCACCCACCCTGACCTCCCAGAGTGCTAGGATTATAGGCATGAGCCATGTTTTAATATTCTTGACTATTGATCTATACCATCTATATCATTTCTGGGTCAGTTTTTTTTTTTTTTGAGACAGAATCTCAAGCTGTCACCCTGGGTAAGAGTGCCATGGCATTATAGCTCACAGCAACCTCCAACTCTTGGGCTCAAGAGTGATCCTCTTGCCTCAGTTTTTCTATTTTTAGTAGACAGGGTCTTGCTTTTTGTTCAGGCTGGTCTCGAACTAGTGAGCTCAAGCTATCCATACACCTCAGCTTTCCAGAGTGTTAGGATTACAGGTGTGAGCCACCATGCCCAGCCTGGATCAGTTTTAACTTATTAAATTTTCTCCAAATTCTGGTGTTTTTCTGGTTCTTTACCATGCCTGATTGTTTTACTTTTTAGAGGTGGGATCTTACCTGTCACCCAGGGTGAAGTGCAGTGCTATGATCATAAATCACTGTAATCTTAAATTCTTGGGCTCAAGGGATTTATCCTCCCACCTCACCCTCCCAAGTAGCTAGGACTACAGACGTCTTGTTATTATTGACTGGATGTGAGTCATTGTGATTTTACCTTGCTTGGGGCTGGACATTTATGCATTCCTATAAATATTGTTATGTATACTGAGACACAGTTAATTTATCTGGGAAACAGATTTGATCCTTTCAGAACTTACTTTTAAGATTTATTAGGTAGGGGCAGAACAACATTCTAGCACTAATTTTTCCCCCTCTACTGAGGTAAAAGCTTCTAAGTATTTTACTCAATTCCCTGTCAATTATGAGGCCTTCCACTCTAGCTGGTCAGAATAAAATCTATTCCCAGCTCTTTGTGAACTCCAAAGATTATTCTCTCTAATCCAGTGGTTCTCAACCTGTGGGTCTCGACCCCTTTGGGGGTCGAACGACCCTTTCACAGGTTCACCTAAATACATCCTGCATATCAGGTATTTACATTACGATTCATAATAGTAGCAAAATTACAGTTAGCTGTAGCAACGAAAATAATTTTATGGTTGGGGGTCACCACAACATGAGGAACTGTATTAAAGGGTCGTGGCATTAGGAAGGTTGAGAACCACTAATCCCTTCTGGGAATTCTTTGCCTAGTCTTAGGTAGTTTCCTTATGGGTGTGATCTAGAAGTACTCGGCTAAAGACACAAATGGCACCCTCTGCAGAGCTCTGGAGCTCTTTCCCTCTCTGTGTCACTCTGTCCTCTCTGTTGCCCTTCCCTCTGAATTCCAGGTGCCTTGGTCTCCTTGGATTCCTAGGTCCATCTCCTTAACTTAGGGAGAGCACTGGGCTCTGCCTGGGCTCCCCCTCTCAGCACTGTGACTAGAAACTATCCAGAATTAGACACTGTAGGGCTGTCTTTGTTTCCTGTTCCTCAAGGGTAGCTTTTCATTGCCTGATGTCCAATGTCTTGAAAACCATTGTTTCTTATATTTTACTTTTTTTTTTTTTTTTTTTTTTTTTGTGGCATAATGTTTTTCTGTAACCTGGTTACAGTGCAGTGGCATCATCAGAGCTCACAGCAACCTCAAACTCCTAGGCTCAAGCAATCCTTCTGCCTCAGCCTCCCAAGTAGCTGAAATTACAGGAGCCTGCCACTGTACCTGGTTAATTTTTCTATTTTTAATAGACCCTGTCTCACTCTTGCTCAGGATGTCCTCAAGCAATCCTCCTGCCTCAGCCTCCTGGAGTGCTAGGATTACAGGCATTGCACCCAGGCTATTTTATAATTTTTTTTTAGTAATTAAATGGTAGGGTATATCTCATCTTGTCCAGAAACAGAAGAAAGTTTGATGTGCTCTTTCAATATGTAATTTCAAAAATTTTTTGTTTTTCTTTTCTGGAAGTTTTCTTGAATTATAATTTTTAGTATTTGTTTTCTTCCTTTAGTCTTTATTTTCTTCAAAGACTCCTGTAAGTTGGATCTTCTTTTTCCAACTTCGATATTTGTTATTTTCCCTCAAATATTATTCTTTCTTTTTTAAAAAACATACTCCCTGGGCAGCGTCCATAGCTCAGTGGGTAGGGTGCTGGGCACATACATTGAGGCCGGTGGGTTTGAACCCAGCCTGGGCCAGCTAAGGCAACAATGACAACTGCAACAACAACAACAACAATAACAATAAAATAGCCAGGCATTGTGGTGGACACCTGTAGTCCCAGCTACTTGGGAGGCTGAGGCACAAGAATTGCTTATGCCCAAGAGTTTGAGGTTGCTGTGAGCTGTGATGCCATGGCAGTCTACCCAGGGGGACAGCTTGAGAGTCTCTCAAAAAAAAAAAAAAAAAAAAAGCCAGTGTGATCGTTTTCACCAACTATTATAGCATAAACTATGTTGGGTTGTTTTTAGTTGCTTTGTGTTCTTTGTGCTTTTATTTTCTTCAAAGACTCCTGTAAGTTGGATCTTCTTTTTCCAACTTCGATATTTGTTATGGTCCCGCAAATATTCTTCTTTCTTTTTTAAAAAACATACTCCCTTGGCAGCGTCCATAGATCAGTGGGTATGGTGC
>CAUYPK010133589.1:0-26832 GCA_963574355.1 Loris lydekkerianus | reverse complement strand
AAAAAAAAAAAAAAAAAAAAAATTCATGGGCCAAAACTGCAATTACTTTTCACCAACCTAATAAATTAATCCAAGAAAGTAGACACTATTCATATGTTAGCCTGGATTTCAACCCATGTTTTTTTAAGCAACACTGCATGCACAGAATAGATTTCATCCTAAAGTGTCAAGTGTTCTTGGCATTTCAGTTTTATATTTGCATGATTTAATATGTTAATTAATCTTCATACTATGGATATTTTAGAAATCTTTTACACTTGAGACTTAGGGAAGTAAGTGATTCTCCAGCTTGCATATCAATGAAAATATTTCAAAGGTGCACCACAATCTGCAATATTTTGCTCTACTTGCTGAGTCCTGTGGCAGTGCTAGGGTGGTGGGCTGCAGCCCATGGCAGAGGTTTCCTCTCAAGCCCTAGTGGAGTGAACCCTGTCCCTGCCTGGCTTCTCCTACCCTGGAAAAGCTCAGTGGAAAACTGAGTCTGGAATTCCCATGTGCCTTGGAAAGAGGAAGCAAGAGGGTCCTCCAACTGGGAGTGGCTGCTGTCCGCCTGGGCAGCTGGTGGCAGGGTAGGCTGGCAGGGTCAGCCACTGGTGATCCCACATGCCCCTCAGGATGCAGGGAGCTGATTTTAGAGAACTATCAATCAGGGGAGAGAGGAGCGGTGCCCAGAGAACTGTCCAATTCAGGCCCAGTTGCTCACGCTTGTAATCCCAGCACTCTGGGAGGCTGAAGAGGGTGGATTGCTTAAACTCATGAGTTTGAGACCAGCCCTGAACAAGTGCGAGACCCCCTATCTACTAAAAATAGAAAAACCGAGGCAAGAGGATTGCTTGAGCCTGAGTTGGAGGTTGCTGTGAGCTATGATGATGCATGCCTTGGCACTACCCAGGGTGACAGCTTGAGACCCTGTTTCAAAAAAAAAAGAAAGAACAGACCGGAAACGCACACTGGCTTCTCTTTTAAACATCTGTGTTAACTTTTTGGGTCTGGCTTCAGTTACCAAGTCTGAAGTAGTACAACTCCAGCTAGTAGTTTGAAGCTGACCCGAATCCCTTCCACAGCTCAGGTAGGCTGTCAGGACAGGTTACACACACCCATTTGCAGTTCCAAAGGACACATGAGGTACTGCTGGAAACAGTTTACAATTGTCAGGATACCCCAAGCAATGTATTAGGCAGTAACAGTTACAGACCCCCAACATGGCCTCCCAATAAGGAGCCTCCTGCCCTAGGGTTCTCAGTCCAGTCCAAATAATTTAGTTTAGTTATTGATTTCAGAAGGAATGCCCATGGCAGTCAGTTCCAAGTGGTTTATCTATGACATCAGCTTATCACTTTCATGAATGTGGCCCTCATCTTATTCTGAGGAACAAGTAGAGCCCCTGGCCACCACGCTGTCTCACAGCATCGTCCAGTGGTCTAGGCTCAGCAATCAGTTTGCATTCAAAGCACTTATAGCAGTTTGGAAAGGCAACAAAGGGATATTTCCTTCAGGTAGAGGAGAAAGTTTGCAGGAAGGATTTTAAAAATAAGGTTAACAGTCGCCTCTGCTCCCCCCATCTACCTCCATAGATGCCATGCTTTTAGATATATCTCTGTTACAAAAATCACTGTGTCTATTTAGTTATCCTAACTTGAAATTTAAAAAATCATCCCTTTCTGTCATCCAGATCTTTTTTTCTGGACAGGTTGTATGGAAGAGGAATAAAATTTTTCCACAGAAAAGAATTTTTTAATAACCCATTCAAGAAGACACAGGTCAAGATGATATCGAAAATGTTCAGAAAAGTTCAAAATGGCTTTATGTAACATCTTACCCAATGAACCCAGAAAAGATCAATCTATTTCTGGAGAATAATGGCCTTACTAAGGTATGTGTACTAGGAGAAAGGTGAAGGAAGTGGGGTGTTCCAAACTGTGATGAATCCAGAAAGCCAAATGCAAGCCAACAGCTGTGAGCTATCCCCAAGAAGGGAGTCAAGAGTCCAGTGTTAGTGGGTGGAGAGGTCACACTGCCAGCGTTTTGTTTTGTTTGTCTGTGAATTTGTTTTTATTGAGGTATGGGAGATGTGGTGGACAATGTCACTGTGGGATATGGGATACCTCTCCCTCACAATGTCCATTCTAATCTTCCTGGGGAGCTTTGTGGAACTTTTTCTTTTCTTGGAGCTGCTCTTGGTGCCTGAACACTGCCAGTGTTATGCCCTCGCCAAACTCCAGGATTCACCATTTAGCAATGCAATTAGTCTCTGTATCAGATGACCCATCTGCCATTTATGAAATTTCAAAAATTTAACATTTTACAATTATGTTAATTTTTAACATCCATTCAGACACAAGAACCACAGAATACAAAGGCTTTTTATAAGACTCCCCTCTGTATCATTACAAATGTACTCAGACCCCTCATAGTAAATGCAGCATTAACATTGTGGCTGCCAAGAAACATCCCAGCTGGAATGCAGGGGAGGCCATAGAGCAGCAGGAGCTGGGTTAAAATGTCGGCCACAGTACATTCAGAAGAGTAGTAAGACTCCCCACCAATGGGAAGCCACAGATCAATGATACCCATGTTCAAATTTGTCATTGCATATCATATGGCCTGAAACTTTTAGCCATGGCAGAAATTAAGCTGAAGCATACCTGTTTATTTTTATGGGGATTCAGAACTATTAACCCTGTGAATGTACAACCGTGTAGGATGCGTTGTTCTTCACTATTAACAAATACCCCTGAGTGAAGTTAGGACCTCCTAGGTAGAAGAATATACAAATTAATGGCGTCTTCATTAAGGCTGTTACTGTCCATAGGGAAAATACATGAGAAAATCCATCCATTTCCTGTTACCTTGCTTGTCATAGTTTCCTGCAAAGCCCTAATTTCCTTATAAAAACTTTGCTAATTTTTAACTGTCTTTGTTTACAAAATTATAACATTAAGGACTCTAAGAGGGTGTGGTGGCTCATGCCTGTAATCTTGGCACTCTGGGAGGTCGAGGCGGTTGGATGGCTTGAGCTCATGAATTGGAGACCCACCCGAGCTGGGCAAGACCCTGTCTCTAAAAAATAACTGGGAGTTGTGGCAGGTGCCTGTAGTCCCAGCTACTCAGGAGGCTGAGGCAGGGGAATCACTTAAGCCCAAGAGTTTGAGGTTGCTGTGAGCTGTGATGCCACAGTACTCTACTGAGGGTGACACAGTGAGACTCTGTCTTTAAAAAAAAAAAAAGTGTGTTTGTATGAGAGACATGAATTTGAGAGCCACTTAGGAAAAAGGATTTTTATGCAGCACACTGGCAGGACCTAACTACTGAGGAGCTAAAGACCTTTGTTAGTTGTCTTTAATGGAACATGCTGTTATTAAAAGATGTAATGAATATTACTTCTTGGCAAAATGTGGTTTCTTGTTTGGAAAGACAAAATGTGTGTTTGGAAACACAAAATGTGTGTTTCTTGGTTTCTTGTTTGAGAAACCACTGGATGAAACTGACAAAATAAATTGTGCAAAGTGAGACCACTTCTAGATTTTATTGTATCAAAGTTTCAACATTACTATAACATGCAACAAGAGCTTTCCCTTGATACCTGCAAAAAATCATTTGTCAATAAAGCAGTACATTCCGTCCAAGCCAGTAAAATGGGGACTCAAGGCATTTCTGTTATGTGAAAGTGCTACAGGATATATCTCCAATGTTAAAGTATATATAGGAAAAAATGATGGCTTATACATACCCGAATTAGGAGCAACAAGAAGTGTTGCTGCATGCCTCACAAACTGTGTTGAAAATAGAGATCATAAACCCTTCATGGACCAGTTCTACAATTCATGGGCCCTGTTACAGTATTTACTTGTTTGCAAAATTTATTCATGTGGTACAATTAAGCCAATAAGAAAGGAGTTCCCTAAGCAATTAACAAGAAGAAAGATGCGAAGTGAGGCCAACGCAGAACCTGCGTAAGAAAGGCATAGCTGTTGCCTGGTAAGATCACCTATTTCATTTCTACCTTCTGTGATCTGTGGGTCACAATGTCTGTAAACAGAAAAGGCAAGTCAGGTGCAGCTTTCCTTATTTTGTGCCCACAGATTGTCAGGGACTACACAGCCACCATGGGAGGTTGTGACTGCAACAACCAGGTGAAGAAACTATCAAACCAGGAGTCATGACTGCTGGTCCAAGTGCCTGATGATGAAATGTGTGATGTGGTGTAGCTACACAATGCCCATGTTATAGAAGGCAATATAGGAGAACATGCACCTGCGAGCCGTAGAATAAGAACATTCTACAGCTTTCTTGATGAACTGTGTCTGACACTTATTGGTGATTTCGAAACAACATCTGTGCACCATAGTTGTGCAAGTAATCAGGTTCCAAGAAGTCTGCTTACAAAATACGGGACTTCATCCTCCTGAATGATCTTAGGCACCAACCAACCAGACTTTACTGTATGTGAAGCATTAAAAATATGCAATGCATGCGTACTAATCATAATTGTGTCATCAGACATTATATAAATTGGTTCATGTGTAATATTTCATTTTAGACAAACAGTAAGCTTTCCCCCTACTTTAGAGATGACAAAACTGATACTCCAAGAGCTTCGTAATGGGCTGAAGTTCACTCAGGTGATTGCCCCCAGAAATTCAATCTGGATCAGTTTGACTCCAAAGCTCAAACTCAAGCTCATAACCACCAATCTACTATAATTCTTGTACTTCATATTATTGGCTGCATACCAATGGAGGTATGCAGCGATTGAAAGTGATTCCCCCAAAATTATTTTTTTCAATTTTATGGGCTTTTTTTATGGATTATTTTTATTGATTTATTTTTTAAGGCAAGCATAGAACAAAGTTTATTGAGGAAGAGAAAGGTAGGTTTGCAGAGTAAGAGTAAGATATAGGCTTACAGAGCAAGATACGTTTGCCATAGACAGCAAGCAGGCCTTTGCTGCCAGGGCAAGGAGGCGAAGAGGACTCTTTGCTGCTGTGGAAGCTATCATGATTGAATCAATAGCACAGAGCCACAAGCAGTATTAAGAGAACAAAATGTTCAGTATATAAATTATACCTTACAAAAATAAGGTAAGATCTAGAGAAGATGGGAGTCAGAGCTTCAGAGATTAATACCAACTATGACATGAACTAATGGCCTGGTGAACATGGTAGGTATTACAGAAATCCAAACTGTGATCATGCAAATGTGTTCATGTTGGGGCAGCTCCTGGAGATGTCTGGCTGAAAATTAGACCTCTGAGAAAATGGAAGTCAAGCAGTTAGTTTCTGTTTTGAAGATACTCTTGATAAATGGGCAGGAGTCAAATGTAACGATCCAGAAGGCAGTGTTCATGATGCCCCTATATACTGTCTGTTTGTCTCCAACTATGTTGGCTTCAAAAAAGTGGGTAGGGACTTCTTCACTTTAGGCAAATTAGACAGCCAATTTTATCTTGGAACCATAAAGGGATGACATTCAAAGAAACATAGTTCCCATTTTTACCCAGTAAATTGTAACAACAACCAACATAACCATCCTTATCTATAGATTTAATTATTGTTTTATAGGTCTCCATTCTTAATTCAAAGCCTACTGTTCAATTCCCAGTGAGAAACGAGGAAAAAGAACAAATTCAAAAAGATAATTAGAGACTACTTTCTGAAAAGCATTGCATAGTTACAAGTTTTGCAAAAAAAAAAAAAAAAAAAAAAAAAAAAAAAATTGGAATGAAAGGTGCTACATATAAAATATGTAAATGATAACCATTATCACACCAGGCCAGTAAGAAAATTGCAAAAGTACACTTCCAATCACCATGGGTCCAATAAATAGAATAAATTTAAATGAAATAAAACTGCTTAATTATTCAAACTGATGTACTATAGCTAAAAGAAGAATTAGATAATTATTTCTTACATAAATATTTATTTTTGAAACTGCTAGAAAGTCATTATTTATGGGTCTACTTTGTGAAATGAGCTATTGACAAAGACAATATCATACTTACAACATATACGATGTCTCTCCTGAGGTGAATTTTCTGGAGCATCATACATGAATTAACCTTGGGTTTCTCCATACTACTTACAGAATTTTCCAGTGCATGCTCTCATGTTCTAGAAAGAACGACTTGACATTGAGAGACTTCTGAATGTTACATACATTCACAGGGCATCTATCTCATGTGCATTCCCCTGTGGTTCCAAAAGGATGAGGGTCACTTGAAGGATTTCTCACACCGTTTTCATTCATGAGGTTTTGTCTCTCCAGTATGCATTCTGTTTTTGTAAGGATGTGGACCCACCGAAAGCTTTCTCACACTGCTTCCATGCTGCAGGCTTCTGAGTGAACGCCTTCCCACGGGTTTCACATTTGCAGTTGCTCTTCAGTGTGATTTCTCACAGGTTCTCTGATATTGAGGGCCAAGTAAAGGGTTTTCTACATTGCTTACATTCATACATTTTCTCTTCAGTGTGAATTTGCACATGACTTTGAAAGAATTTGGGAGAAATGAAACCTTTCCCGCAGTTTACACAGTTACAGAGTTTCTCTCCAGCGTGCATTCTCACATGCACTCAAAAGGTGTCAGGCCCATGGAATGCTTTCCCAGGTGGCTTACATTCAAAGGGTTTCTTTCCAGTGTGAGTCTTTTCATGTCTTTGAAAAGATTGGCAATAACTAAACATCTTCCCACATTGTTTACATTTACAGGGATTCTCTCCAGTATGTGTCATAATGTCTTTGAAATGTTGAGGGATAAATGAAGGCTCTCCCACATTCCTTGCATTTATATGGCTTGTTATTTTGGTGGGTTCTCACATGCTTGAGACCTCCTTAAAGCCTATCCTACACCTTGCATTCATAGCTTTTCTCTGCCGTGGGAATCTTTACATGGTGAATGAAGGAATGGGGATGACAAAAAGTTTTCCCACTTGATGTACATTCATAGGGCTTCTCCCCTGCATGTGTCTTTGAGGGATAATTAAAGACCTAATATTCCTTTCATTTATAAGGCTTCTCTCCAAAGTGAGTTCTCACATGTCTAGTAAAACTCGAGAATTGATTGAAGGCTACCCTACATTGCTTGCATTCATGAAGGTTTTCTCTGAAGTGTGTATCTTTATATGTCGGGTGAGGGAATAGGAATGGTGAAATGTTTTCCCACATAACTTACATTCATAGGGCTTCTCTCCAGTGTGTGTTATCATGTGTCTTTGAAAAATGGAGGGATAAATAAAGGCTTTCCCACATTTCTTACATTTATATGGCTTCTCTCCTGTGTGAGTTCTCACATGTCTAGTAAGACTAGAGAACTCAATAAAGACTTTCCCACAGTCCTTGCATTCATAGTTTTTCTCTGAGGTGTGAGTCCTGATATGTTGAGTAAAGGAATAGAAATAAGGAAAGGTTTTCCCACATAGTTTACATCCATATAGGTGTGAGGGACAGATGCAGGCCTGCTTACATTCCTGACATTGACATGGTTTTTGTCCACAGTGAGATCTGACATGCCTTTTAAGAGAATAAAGATGCATGAAAACTCTCCTACACTTGGTGCATTCATATGGTTTTTCTCCAGTAGAAATTTTCTTGTACAGAGTAATATTTGGCCTGTGACTGAAGGTTTCTCCACATCGATTACCTTCGCTATCTTTATGGAGTCTGTTCATCATATGATTTCTGTTAAAAATGAGGAGCATTGAATTTATGCCATGTTTTGTTAATGATTTGTTAATATGTATTAATAAATATTAGAACTACATTTCTAGTTACATTTCAGTATATGTGATGTTTTTCTATTCTGAACTGTTTGAAAGTATAACAAACTACTCTGGGAGAGGGATCAGGCATATTTATTGTTAATACAGTATTTATTATATATGGGGTTTCCCTAAAATTATTACTAACTGAATTATATTTTAAACTCTAATGTCTGGCCAGGCACAATGGCTCATACCTGTAATCCTAGCACTTTGGGAGGCTGAAGCAGGTGGATCACCTGAGCTCAGGAGTTCGAGACCAGCCTAAGCAAGAGCAAGAGCCATCTCTAGAAAACAGCTGGGTGTTGTGGAGTGCACCTGTAGTCCCAGCTACTTCGGAGGCTGAGGCAAGAGGATTGCTTGAGCCCAAGAGTTTGAGGTTGCTGTGAGCTATGACACCATGGCACTCTGTCCATGGAAGAGTGAGACTCTGTCTCAAAAAAAAAAGAAAAAGAAAAAGAAAAAGAAAAAAAATCCCCCAAAACCCTAATATCTAAATCAAATTAAAAACTTTTAGTTCTAATGAACAGATAAATTTGGAGCTAAGCTTAGAAGTTATCTAAAGTTTCATGACACACTATGTTTTTACCTTGGAATATGCTTTCTTTTTTCTTTCTTGTCTTTTTTTTTTTTTTTTTTTTAGAGACAGAGCCTTACTTTGTCACCCTCAGTAGAGTGCTGTGGCATCACAGCTCACAGCAACCTCCAGCTCTTAGGCTTAGGTGATTCTCTTGCCTCAGTCTCCTGAGTAACTGGGACTACAGGTGCCCGCCACAATGCCTGGCTATTTTTTTGTTGCAGTTTGGCCGGGGCTGGGTTTGAACCCGCCACTCTTGGTATATGGGGCTGGGGCCCTACTCACTGAGCCACAGGCACTGCCCGGAATATGCTTTCTGTTGTGGGTACAACTCACCTCGGCTGTGTCCCCTGGTTTTTGTGCTGGTCTTCCCAGTTCTTTTCTAAAATGTAGGCACAGGAATTATTTCTTGTGAACTTTGTTATTTTCTGTTTCTTAGATATCTTTTCTCCATAAATATCCTGTTGAGAAACTGTGCCACTGGCTGTAAATTGATCTGAAACAAAAAAGCAAAGAAATTTGCTAAGAAAGGAGACAGTTAAGCAAAAAAAGACATCAAAGAGTGTAGCATTTTGAACAGACACAAATGTTAGATACTTCAGTAAATGCAATGAAATTATCACAGTTTTGAAACAAGAAACCTCTCTGTGATCCCAAATGACCAATGAGCTTGTACCCACCGTACTGACACTAAAGGAGTATCAAATCATTTAACTCAAGACAAAATCTGTTTAACACACAGGGTTTCACTGTCACAAAATAATGATTGTATATTCTATATCCATGATGGCTGTGCCCATGCCTGTCTTATTTATCAAGGTATTCCCTTTCCACATTTCAAATCTTGGAACAGCATTATGAATAAGAAACACTGGTTCTAAATATCTAAGTGAGGGGGTGACATTACCCTCACCTACTGAGGCCAGGTTCTGGAAGGTTTCCTGCATCACATCTCTGTAGAGATTCCTCTGGGCAGAGTCCAGCAAAGCCCACTCCTCCAAGGTGAAGTTCACAGCCACATCCTCAAAAACTACCGAATCCTAAAACAGCCAACACACGTGCACAAGGAGAATGTGAGCATGAAAGCGCTAGCAGGCTGAACTCAAGTCAGAAGAAATTCAAACAAGATTCTGTGGTGTCCCAACATTTACTCTACGGTGTGACTGTCAGAACTCTTACTCTTCATGCGTACTTCCTGATAAACTTAACAGCACCACTAACACTCTGAACACGTCTCTACATTTTTATTGTGACTACTCTTGTTTAATTCTCCTCTATAAGCAGTGTGAAGAAAGAATGCTATACAACGGAAACAAATTCTTTCATTTCAAATTGTACAGTAAAGGTATAACTCAGCAGGCCTCAGTTGACCAGTCCTGCATACTTCACAGGTCTTTAGGACAAGCCTTTGATTGGCTACTGGGAGAAAAGTCTAATACTTTGGAATATACTGCTTGATAAGTGCATCTATATAGGTGGGGCCTTGGGCCATGAAAGAGAGTTTATACTAAAATGTGAATAAATGCCTGTTTTTGTCCACTTGGAACCCTGTTAGATCTCTGGAAGAGCTGGACAGCTACTGGAAGAGCTGGACAGTGTAGCTGTCACATGAATACACCATGGCAATGTGACTAATCCTCAATAAAACCCCTGGAGTCCAAGGCCTGGTTAGATCTGCTGGGCAGTTAACATCTCATACATGTTGTGACACATCATTGTTGAGAAAACTAAGGTCTGTGCAACTCCATTAGGAGGAAATAACTCAAAGTTTGCGCTTGGCTTCTCCTGGATTCTTTCTCTTGTGCCTTTTTCCATTACTGATTCCATATACTTTAACTATAATAAATTGCAACATTGAATATAACAGTTTTTCTAAAATGCTTTTCTGAAATAAAGTATTTCTGTGAAGTAAATATTTATGTATTTGTAGTGAATCCTCATACCTGAGCATGTTTTTAGGGACCCCATACAAAGAAGACCATCAATTCCTATGACAAAAGGTAATTCAGAAGAGTGGCTTAATGGTCTTTTGGAACTGGCAGAGTAAATTAGTGAACTTGGCCAGGCGTGGTGGTTCCTGCCTATGATCCTAGCACCCTGGGGGGCCAGGCGGGAGGATCCCTTGAGCTCAGGAGTTCAAGACCAACCTGAGCAGAAGTCAGACCCTGTCTCTATTAAAAAGACAGAAAAACTAGCTGGGCATGGTTGGGCACCTGTAGTCCCAGCTCCTCAGGAGGCTGAGGCCAGAGAATCTCTTAAACCCAAGAGTTTGAGGTTGCTGTGAACTATGACTCCATAGCACTCTACTCAGGGCAAGTGAGAGAGACTCTGTCTAAAAAAAAAAAAGAAGACTTTGAGTAAGCTTCCATAGTGCAAATGAAATATAAAAATAAATCTCAGTATATGTGAATTGCTAGCAAAAATCAATCTAATAAATTATCTCAAAAAATAAAATAATAAAATAAAATTTTAGAAGATAACATAGACTATAAAAAGTAAGTTGAATTACAACCTTTCAACTTATTACAAATTTTAAGTGTTAATATATGTCTAAGGAAGGATATAAAATGATTATCATGGAAAAATTATAAAACACTGAGTGTCATCAATGCAGAAAGCAATGGAAAAAATGGCACACATTTTCAGAAGGGCAACTTTATACCACCATGACAGCAGAACTCTCAAATAAATCTGGAGTTTTAATAAAACTCCATCAAATCCAAAACCAGCTTCATTTTTGTCATTTTGATTAAAGCAAAATCAAGTTTATTGAAGTAATAGAAATAGGAGGAAGCCTAGCTCCATAGGCAGAGCAGTGGCATTCTCTTAGGGCAACAGAGAGTAGCCTGTTTTGTTTTGAGACAGAGTCTCACTCTGTCTCACTCTTCTTACCAGCCACATACACAGAAGCTGCCGGGTTGGAACACAGCCCCAGCCTGCCAAACAACAATGACAACTACAACCAAAAAATAGCCGGGCGTTGTGGCAGGCATCTGTAGTCCCAGCAGGTTGGGAGCCTGAGGCAAGAGAATCACTTGAGCCCAAGAGTTGGAGGTTGCTGTGAGCTGTGATGCCACAGCACTCTACCAAGGGTGACAGAGTGAGACTATGTCTCAAAAAAAAAAAAAAGGCTTGACTCTCATAGCTCAGTGAGTAGGGCACTCAGCTACACTGAGGCTGGTGGGTTCCATCCCACCCTGGGCCTGCTTAACAACAATGACAACTATAACAAAAAAATAGCTGGGCATTGCAGCGGGCACCTGTAGTCCCAGCTCCTTGGGAGGCTGAGGCAAGAGAATTGCTTAAGGTCAAGAGTTTGAGGTTGCTGTGAGCTGTGACATCATGGCACTCTACTCAGGGTGACAGCTGAGACTCTGTCTCAAAAAAAAAAAAAAGACAACTATCTAAGAATAGCCAAGTTTTCTACAGAACAAGATGGACTTTCCTTGAAACATGGACTTTTAAGGTATTTATGTCAATGCTATTTAGGAGAGGATGGTAGTAGCAACAGCAGGATGGACAAACAAATCAATAAAAAGGAATGGAAATCTCTGGAACAGGACCATGTACTCATGGTGCATGTATCTGTAACCGAGCAAGTGCTGCCCACAGTAGTGGAAATAATGGACATTTTAACACCCGGGGCAAGGACAGTTGTCCTGGTTGTCCCTGGGGAAATAAGGAATGTTCAGATCAACTCATGTACAATAATCAATACAATGTAGGTTTCACTGAATGACAAAAGTAGAACACTAAGCAGAAGTTATTCTTATGACTTCTAAATACAGAGTTCATACAAACATACACAAAATAAGAAGCTACAAAGGAAGAGACTGACAAATTTAATTCTATTCAAATGAAGGGGAGTCCATTCACCAGCACAGAATAAAAGGAATGAAAACATAAACCACAAACTGAGAAAATATTTGCAGTATCTGCAAATGAAAGGGGATGAGTCCCAGATTATGTAAAGAAATAAACAGTAGAAAGCAATATACATACAGATGAATTAAAGGTGAGGAAATGACAGCAGACTATTTCACAGATGATAAAATACCACCTAGGAAAAATGTTCAAACTCAATGGTAACCAGTAAAAACCAATATATAATCACAAGAAGACCCTGTTTCACACACTAAGTGGACAGAAATTAATAAATTAGATAATTCTGGCTGGGCATGGTGGCTCATGCCTGTAATCCCAGCACTTGGGAGGCCAAGGCAGGTAGATTGCCTGAGCTCACAGGTTCAAGATCAGCCTGAACCAGAGTGAGACCTCATTTTCAAAAATAGCTGGGTGTTGTGGCTGGTGCCTATAGTCCCAGCTACTTGGGAGGCTGAGGCAAGAGAATCTCTGGAGCCCAAAGTTTGAAGTTGCTGTCAGCTATGACGTCACAGCACTCTACCAAGGCTGACAAGGTGAGACTCTGTCATAAATAAATAAATATTAGACAATTCCAAGTGCTGGTGATTAAGTGGAAGGAATAAACATAAACTCACAAAGGGGCATGGTCTGTTCACACCACTATCATCTCCTAGTAAAGTTAAACTTATTCATAATCTATAACCCCATAGTTTTTCTTTCAAGTTTAGAAATTCAGAATACATTTTTACTTGAAGACAAAAGAATGACTGTAGTAGCAATTTTGACTACATCAAAAAATAAACTAGGAGACCAAAGAAGGTGGTTAGGAGTTTAAGATCAGCCTGAACAAGAGCAAGACCCACATTTCTAAAAATAGCCAGGTGTTGTGGTGGTGAATTAGTCAGGAGGCTGAGGCAGGAGGATTGATTGAGGGTGGATTGAACCCAAGAGTTTGAGGTTGCTGTGAGCTATGACACCATAGCACTCAACTCCAGGCTGACTGAGAGAGACTCTGTATCAAAAATTAATAAAAACTTGAAATAACCCAAGCTATTGGGTTGGATGGATAAGCTAAGTGGGCAACCCACAGCCCCTGATGCCAGCTTGTGTGCAAGGGTCTGAGGCAACAAAACCACAGAAAAGCCTTTGGGGGAGGAGGGTGATATTGATTGTAATACTCTGGTTGAAATTTCAAAGGAGACCAAATTAAAGAAAACACTGTTTGGTGATAAATAATGGTAGGTAAAGGTTAGAATTTGAATGGTGGACATGCTGGGGATAGGAGAGTGATGAAGAGGAACAGATGCTAACAAATATCCAAGGCTACTGGCTTATCTGAATGGTGAGACTACTGGTGTTTATATAGCAAACCTTAAACAAACAGCCCAAAGCAATCATAAATGCCACCTCAGAAGAGACAAAATGCCCTCAAGCACATTTGCAGGATGATCACCCTTTCAAAGATCTGTAGTCCCTTTGGCCATAAACAGTTCCTGTAGTGGTTGTTCTGAGCGGAGTGAGGTCCCTGCAGAGGAAGGTCCACAGCAAGAAGCAACTGGACCTTCTTTGGCTCTCTGTGCAGGCTAACGGTGGAAGCAGCTGGGCTCAGTGCAGGCCTCACCTTCCTACCCAGATGCTACATACAACTGCTTCACTTTATTTTATTTTTATTTTTTTGAGACAGAGTCTCAAGCTGTCTCCCTGGGTAGAGTGCTGTGATGTCACAGCTCACAGCAACCTCAAACTTCTGGGCCCAAGCGATTCTCTTGTCTCAGCCTCCCAAGTAGCTGGGACTACAGGCACCTGCCACAAGGCTGGGCTATTTTTTGGTTGTACTTGTCATTGTTGTTTGGCAGGCTTGGGCTGGATTTGAACCCCAGCTCTGGTGTATGTGGCTGGCACTCTAGCCGCTGAACTACAGACGCTGAGCCACAACTGCTTCACTTTAAATGACCCCCTTATCCCAGTGTCTGAGTGAGAATTTAGGAGAATTCTGACTTTGATCCTGTGTTCAAATAAGAGAAAGGAATTCTAAGGTTTTTTTTTTTTTTTTTTTTTTTGGCATTAAATAACTGGAAAACGCTTATCTCTGTCAGAAAACAGATACTGGGTAATTACTATCCTCTGGAAAAAAAATTGTTTGAAAATTAATCACACTTGCAAACTCCATCGATTTACAGGTCACACTTTGGAGAATTTACATTAATCTGATGTCCAGATTAACCGAAATGGAACGGGATTATACAGTCGCAAAATCTGCACCTTGTATGGAAGAGTAACTACGATTTTTGTGGACGTTTTAATCCATCTCTTCATCTACTTTTAGATATGTACCTAGGTACAGGCAGTCCCGGGGTCACTAACAAGACAAGTTCTGTTGGTTTGTTCTTAAATGGCATACTAATGAATAGGGGAGGAGTCAGGAACAAGCGAAAACAAACGATCCCTGACCTGCCCACCCCCTATATTGGTATACAGTAAACTAAATTTGTACGTAAGTTAGAACAGGTTCATTTACATATAACCTGTAATAGCCCCCATTAGCAAGTGCAAGTCAAATATCAGTCATTTGTTTGTAACTCGGGGACATACCATACACGCCTTTCCCCCCCGCAATTGAGGTGGAAGAGAGTATATTCCAGAGAGACTCTACCCCAGCAGCATTCTCAGCTATGCCTCACAGTAACAGGAGTCAGCACCAGGAGACAAAGAACAGATCAGAGAAACTTCCTATTTCCACCAAGTAGAAGAAAAAAGGGCAACAGAAGATATTTTAATAGTTCCTGACAGCTGTCGCCCAAATCAGGAATCATTAGGACTGCACTGGAACTCCTCAGACAATCCCTAGGGCAGGTCACCCTCCTCCCAAAGCGGTGCCAGCAAACCGTTCCGCAAAGCCTACTCGCTTGGGCTGTCTCCACAAAGTGCCTCCATCTTCTGACCGTCCCTGTCCGTTCCGCCCTGTCCGCCATGACTGCGTGGCCCGTGGGCCCGGGCACTGGTCCTCCCGCCCCCCTTGACCCGGGGGTCATTCCGGCGCACACATCAGCCCCACCCGGCCGGCGCTTTGCACCCGCTCCCTCCCCGGCTCGGCTTCCGGGCTTGGCTCCCGGCCCCGCGAACTCGCCATGTCCCTGCCCTGCTTCTGGGCTCTCCAGGCGAGGTCCCCGCGGCCAGCGCAGGTGAGCGCGCTGAAGACCCGCTATGCCTGGACTGCTCCGGACCAGCTGGCCTCAACCATCCACAAAGAGCAGCGACGCCCCGTCCTCGGGGCCTGATTGGACAGAGCTTATGGCCATGGAGCCTCTGATTGGACAGTTCTCAAGGTTCCGCCCTCACCGAGCGCTGATTGGGCAGTGCATCTTTTTCTTTTTCCTCCCTAGCCAGGCGTGTCCTAGTGAGGTCTTGGTCTGAGTTCCCAGTGCCCTGCAGACCGAATGACAGGCACGTCGCGAACACCCCTGGCTAGTCCCCGCAGGCCGAGGGATTTCGCGTTTGAGATAACTTATTCCGGCCCGGGGAGAACACCGGCCTCTCCCCGCAGTCGGTGGCCTCCTCCCCCATGAGGACGGGAACCCCAGACACAGTTTTCCCATCTAGAGACACTAGTCCCGGGCAGGAGGGGCCAGGGCGGGACTTGGCGGCCAGGACTTATGCAGGTCGGGGGGCCTGGAGTACGAGGTCCTCAGGTCTGTGCTTTGTGCCTCAGACCAGACTCTTCAGCGTGATGTCACCACGTCGTCTCTGCGCGGAAGGTCTGACAGCGGACATGGCCTCACTTTCGACCCGCGCGGCTGGGGCTTGAGCGAGTGTTCAGTGTCTGTTTTTTTTTTTATCCAAACAGACTCACCCTTCTGTCTTCCCCACAGGCCCGTGCACTTAGACTTGCCCCTGCATCTGAGCAAGCCCTAAACATGAGGAACACCCTAAAATCCCTGTTACCTGGTTCCCGAAGATGGCCTGGGCTCGCCAGTCCGTCCTCCTAGGCGTCCCAGTTCCCCTTTACTGCCCACCTCTCCTTACATAGAAAAGAAAAACACTGTTTTTATTTTTTATTCATTTATTTAGTTTTTTGAGACAGAGTCTCACCATGTCACCCTCCATAGAGTGCTATGGCATCACAGTTAACCGCAAACTCAAACTCTTGGGCTTAAGCAATTCTCTTGCCTCAGCCTCACAAGTATGTGGGACTACAGGCGCCCACCACAATGCCCAGCTAGTCTTCTGTTGTTGTTGCAGTTGTCATTGTTGTTTTAGCAGGCCCAGTCCGAGTTTGAACCCGCCACTCTCTCTTCATGTGGCTGGTGCTGTAACCCCTGTACTATCGGTGTCGGGCAGAAAAGGGCGTTTTTATGTATGATTTTGAGACACTTGCAGATTTCTGAGATGGGAAACTTGTCTCTATTCTAATAGTACTTTTGCATAAAGTTTCTCCTTACCTAAGTCTGGATGTGTGCTTTTTGGTTGACATTATTTATTTTATTGTTTTGAAGATAGAATCTCTCTTTGTCACTCTCCTGCCTCTGCCTTCCCAATAGCCTGGACTACAGGCACCTGCCACAAGCCCAGATATTTTTTTAGACAGGGTTTACTCTTGCTCAGGCTGGTCTCAAAATCCTGAGCTCAAGCTCTGCCTCCCAGGGTGCTAGGATTACCCACATGTATGTCAAACCCTGCAATCCTGGGTCCTGGGCACAGGCAAGAAGTTGCAACTCTGCAGCTCTAGTCTTCTCAGAACAACCAAAGACAGGAAATGTGTTTATTAAAATTTCCAGGTGCATATTTTACACTGGAAAAAATATTTTAGATCAGTGTTTGAATGTAACCCTAGAAAACTTCGAAATGTACAAAGCTATGATGTTACCTCTAAGGTAATTGAACTGCCATTTTAACTGATTTTTTTGCAGTTTTTTGCCAGGCCGGGCCTGGGTTTGAACCCGCTACCTCTGGTGCCTTTAAGCCACAGGCACTGCCCTTTTTTTTTTTTTTTGAGACAGAGCCTCAAGCTATTGTCCTGGGTAGAGTGCTGTGGTGTCACAGCTCACAGCAACCTCCAACTCCTGGGCTTAAGTGATTCTCTTGCCTCAGTCTCCCAAGTAGCTGGGATTACAGGCACCTGCCACAAGGCCCTACTGTTTTTTGGTTGTAGTTGTCATTGTTGTTTGGCAGGTCCAGGCTGGATTCAAACCGGCCAGCTCTGGTGTATGTGGCAGGTGCTGAGACCATTTTAGCTGTTTTAAGAACAAAAATAAGCTTATATAAATTTGAGATGGGCCAATTAACTCTTAATTCACTTACAGAATGGGCCAAAACTCCTAATGCATTTTAATAGGCTGCCCATTGCCAAAACAACTCTTCCAGTTCAAGATGGTTACTTGTTTTACTTACAAATAGAATTTTTTTTTTTTTAGATTTTATCACTTTTTTTTTTTTAATGATTATTTATTTATTTATTTTGCAGTTTTTTGGCCAGGGCTGGGTTTGAACCTGCCACCTCCAGCATATGGGGCCAGAGCCTTACCCCTTTAAGCCACAGGCACTGCCCCTTTTTTTTTTTTTTTTTTTTTTGAGACAGAGTCTTACTTTGTTGCCCTTGGTAGAGTGCTGTGCCGTCACAGCTCACAGCAACCTCCAACTCTTGGGCTTAAGTGATTCTCTTGCCTCAGCCTCCCAAGTAGCTGGGACCACAGGTGCCTGCCATAACGCCCGGCTATTTTTGTTGTTGTTGCAGTTTGTCATTGTTTAGCAGGCCTGGGTGGGGCTTGAACCTGCCAGCCTCAGTTTATGTGGCCAGCACCTTACTTACTGAGCTCAAGCGGCTAAGGCTGAGGCAACAAATATAATTTTTAAAACCTATTTTTTATGGACTCTGTTTTAGAAGCTTTCAAGTTTCTTTTGAGGGTGGTACACAACACAAAGACGATAAAATAGATGAAAGACGGAGTCTTTGTTACTTACGACCCAGACTAGAAAAGGCAGAGCCTTACAGGGTTGCACCTGGGGACATGGTGAGAGCAAGTTTGACCTGTACACAATGGCTTATGTATGGCAAGTGGACTAGGGGAGGCAGGTTAGATTTCAATAACTTTCTGGGGATCAATTAATTTGAATATTTCTGTGGGCTCCAGCTTAGGGCTATCCCTAGTTGTTTGGTACCTGGGTGGGTGGTTTGCTAGAGAGATAGGGGTGTGTGTATTGTGACCTCAGAGTGCAGGAGCCCACAAAGGGTGTTTGTTAGGGTGGGAGTTTAGCATATTAGTAGAGGGGAAGTAAGAATTTTTATTTTTATTTTTTGTGAGGCAGTGCCTCAAGCTATCGCCCTCAGTAGAGTGCTGTAGCATCATAGCTCACAGCAACCTCCAACTCCTGGGCTCAAGCGATTCTCCTGCCTCCGCCTCTGAAGTAGCTGGGACTATAGGTGCCTACCACAATGCCCAGCTATTTTTTGGTTGTAGCCGTCATTGTTGGGGCTGGATCCGAACCTGCCAGCTCAGGTGTATGTGGCTGGCGCTTTAGCCGCTTGAGCCACAGGTGCCAAGCCGGAAAGAGAGTAGTTTAAGCCAAGACTTCAAAACAGGGTCAAGACAGTACTTGTGACATATGATATCACAACTGATCCTTAAATACCGTGCACCACTTGTTTTAGTTTCATGAACCAGCAAGACGAAGGGGAGTGAACCAGAGTAGAATTGGTGGGGAATGAGGAAAATACAGCATAATAGAGGCCACAGAAATGAAAGATGGGATTGGGAGGTCTGACTGAGCTGATGGCTGCAGCCAGCACCAAAGCACAAAATCAGCTTTATTTTATAGTATCTGTACAGGGTTATCCAGCAGGAAGTAGCAAAGACAATTTGGGGAAATAGCATAAACAAAAGACATAATTTTGTTCTTATAATTGGAAAATATAAATGACTTTAATAAAGACAAATCATCTTGTTAATGGTTTCTACTCAACTTCATTAACATATAACAAGTAAGAAGGGAGAGGTCAGGAGGATCTCTGCATAGTTAACAAAACAAAGGAAGAACTAAGTGACTTAGTGGTTTCTACTCAACTTTGCCATCATATGACAAGAAGAAGGGAGAGATCTCAAAGATCTCTGCATAGTTAACCAGACAAAGGCGACATGACTTGTGGCAGAAGGATCATGAAGAAAGGAATATGGCTGTTTGGGGAACAAAGAAGCAGTTTGGGCCCTGCCAACTCACAGCCCGCTCTCCACAAGTTTCTAATAAGAGGTCTTTTAGCTAAGATTGTAAAATAATGGCCACAGACTTACTTTCCAGCGTTGCTTAACTTAGGTCAGGGAAATAGACATCTAAATGAGCACACAGAAAATGATGAGGGCATAAGTGTGAAGAAGAAATTCCTAGTAGAGCCATTAGTAAAAGGAAAGGTTCATTCATCCAGTCCTAGCACTGCTGAGATGGGTGGTTTGCTAGAGCTCACCAGTTGGAGACCAGTCTGAGGAAGAGCAAGTCCCTCTAAAAAAATTAGCCCGGCATTGTGTCAGGCGCCTGTAGTCCCAGCTACTTGGGAGGATGAGGCAAGAGGATTTCTTGAGTTCAAGAGTTTGAGGTTACTGTGAGCTATGATGCCATAGCACTCCACCGACGGTGTCAAAGTGAGACTCTGTCTCAAAAAAAAAATACACAAAATAAAAGGAAAGATATTGTTTTGGGGTGACTCTCCTCAAAAGGCAATATGGAAGAGAGACTTCAAAACTGAAACAGAGGGGTAAAAGCGGACTACCAGGCTTATGGGGAGAGGGAGAAGGTGGATCTTTACATGGAAAACCTCACTGATTTTGTAACTGATGGTTCACATCTGAGAAGGAGACAGAGGGTGGTGTGGATCTATCCAGACCTCTTGACAGCACTTTCCAAACAAGAAGTGGGGATACTAAGTACAAGGAATAACAAAATAACTGAGAGAAGTGAAAGGAATTTAAATTGAAACATTGACATAAAAAAAATCCTGATTATACAATAAAATAATATAAATCTCAAAGAAGCAAGCCAGAACCAGATTGGTTTTAAGTACTCTAATCCCCCCACATCAAATTCTAAAACCAAAGTGGAAAATACATGTTTTCCCTGAAAAATCCGAGCATAATAACACCCACTTTTTAGTATAGGTGTTGCTATATTTTAAGTAAAGGCCCCTGGAAGGGCCTGTACCTGTGCCCTTGGTCCCCAAAGTCTCAGGCTGACCCCTGACCCTGCAGGACCCTAGGCCCTTATGGCCTGGTCCAGTCCCGCCCTGACTCCTCCTGCCCCGGACAATGGATCGCTTCATAGGGAAATTGAGTCTGGAGTTCCCGGAAACTTGCGTCCCGAGTTAAGGGAGAGGACGCAGGAAGAGATGCCCCCGTTTTACCTCCGGGCCTGAGAGAGCTCTACCCGGTTTCGGGCCCAGTGTGTCCGTTTCTAGGGAGGAAGCCGAGCAGTTAAGCGGCAAGCCGAAAGCCAGCGTTTCCACCAAGCTTGGAGAGTGATCTCACGACCGAGGGTCACTTGGGATCAGGGTGTGTGGTCAGCCGTGCAACTACCCAATCAGGGTCCTGGTGGCGGCGCACGAAGCACTACCCAGTCAGAGGCGCTGAAGCCTGGAGCATTGTCCAATCAGGACCCCAAGGCGGGCCGTCGCTGTCCCACCGGCCGCGCGCGCCCTTCTACCCGGCGCGGGCATCTTCGCGACCCTCACCTGTACCGGCCGCCGGGCAGCGGAGCCGCGGGCCGCTGGGAGCTCTCCACAGAGAGCCCCAGGAGCGGCGGGGACATGGTGAGTGTGCAGGGCCGGGATCAGAGCCAGGGAGGCCGGCGCTCGGCCCTCAGCCTGGGACCCGCGTGGGTGTGACCCCCGTGAGGCTCCGGTACCCCTAGTCTGGTGGGTTCTCAGGGCTGTCTGGGGCCTCTACCCACCCGTGCCCAGGGCCCCGCTCCCCTGAGGCCTCCAGTGCGGGGGACGCAGGTGTCCAAAGCCCAACCCCGAAGCCTCCGGAGCCGCCTCGGGTGTCTGGCCTCTGCGGCGAGATCCCGGATCCTCTCCATCTCCCCACAGAGCCGTCCTCGCCTGTCCTGCCCCCGGCGCTTCCCGAATCCGCAGGGTCCCACTCATTGTTAATGCACAGTGCGACCGAACTCTCTTTCTGGGGGGTTGGTTTCTGCTTCTGATCGCTGCACAGGAGCTTGGGGAAGACCCACCTGGAGCCCCGCGGGGACGGTCCCTGTGCCACTCCCCCAGTGCTGCTGACCATCGTCTCTCAGTCCGCCCTCTGGGAACCCGCTATGCTGCCGCTCAGGACAAGCTGAGGGATAGGGTGGGGCTCTCCGAGGAGCTGCCCAGGTGCCCAGTGTCGGGGAGGAACCATCCAGGCACCTCCATCTAAAAAGCTCCCCCTCTAGGGCCTGCGGGTATGTGCCCCCTCAAATCCTGGTTTTCCTTCTTGGAGACACGGTGGTGGTGAGTCTCTGACTTACAGGATGCTGACAGTTAGGGGGAAAAACAGTGATTCCTGGGTTCTGGCACACAAGAAGGAAACCCAAACTTGAGAGGGAGTGTAACGACCTGAAAAGCAAAATGCACTTCAGACCACATTTGGGACACGATATGGGCCAGTTAGGGGGTTGGTACTTTAGTGTCCTAGGCTGTTGTAACAAGGCCCACAAACTGAAGGCTAAAAAGGGCAGAAATGCATCTTTCACACTTCTCTGGGGATTGATTTCTGCAGATCCGTTTTGAATGATAACAAATGAGATTCCAGGCCTTGAGAACACTACTGTGGAAAAGACTATCAGAGAAATAGCGACAATCTCTCTTCCAACGTGGCTGCAGAAAAAGGAATATGAGTTTTCGAAAGAGTGAGGGAGATAGATTAAATGACAAAGATTCACAAAAATATCAGTTACTCTCCTTTGCACCATGGAGAGTTTCTGATTTTCTGTGTCCTATTATCTCAGACTTCAGAAATTAATGCTAAATTCTAGGAGATAAGACTTGTAATACTAGACATGTTCAAATATGATTGTTTAGTAATAATCTATTACAATGGAAATAATTACTATCTGGCATCTTTATTTTCTGGAAACGCTAGATACTTATGGCTCTCCTCCTCCTCTCCCCTTTCTTGTTTTTCTCTCATTCTTTTGCTCCAGGCTAGAGAATGGGCATCATAGCTCGTAGAAACCTCAAACTTCTGGGCAAAAGTGATCCTCCTGCCTCAGCCTCCTGAATAGGTGGGACTAAGCTGGGACTCTGGGCCCTTCCACAATGCCTGGCTAAGTTTTCTATTTTTAGTAGAGATGAACTCCTGAGCTCAAGCCATCCACCCACCTCAGCCTTTCTAGGATTACAGGAGAGAGCCACTGGGCCCAGCTGTGGATTTTCTTCTTGACCTATAAATAATACATTAGAAAAATCTCTCCCCTTCCTTATATATAAACACTGGATTTGTGTGATTTTTGCCAGATTCTTCAAACACTGGATTCATTTCATTTAAAATATCTATGGAGGTCCGACCAGCATAAATAACATGGTGTGGGGAGCAGGAGTCAGAGGTCAGTGACTCCCCTGCAGTGTGTCCCACCCACTCACATCATCTACAGAAGGAGGGGATTATGAGGGGATGAGCTACAAAGTATTAGAAAGGTGGGGATCCCCATGCAGATGTGAGGGGTCCCCAGGCTGATGCTGTCTCTTACCTTTTCAGCGTGGTGGTCTCCAGAATGAATTCTGACACTGGTTTGATTTTTATATCCACAGGCATGATAAACTCAAAGTGCCATTTGTGCAAATTGAGAAAGTCAGGGACAGTCAGACATAGCAACTCAGCCATTTGGATTCTGTCTTCTGGAGAAGGGATTTAGGAATTAGAAATGTGGTTTGGGTTAGAACATTACTAACTGGATAGGATCTGTTGTGTAATGTTGGCTAGAAGTGAGGTGATGGGCATCTTTCCTTTATACTTAATTTTATTCAGAAAGTGTTGGGATTCTGTACCATTTTCTTCTATGAACATTCTTTTCATGTCCTTTAATCATGTTCTCAATGATGGAATCTATTCCTCTACTGCTAAAAGTAATTTTCATGGATGTTGGATATTATAAAATTTTATAATACTATAAAATACAGGCTGGGTGAAGTGGCTCACACCTGTAAACCTAGCACTCTGAGAGGCCAGGGTGGGTGGATCACTTGACCTCAGGAGTTCCAGACCACTCTGAGCAAGATGAGACCCTGTCTCTACTAAAAATAGAAAAATTAGCTGGGCATTGTGGTGGGGACCTGTAGTCCTAGCTACTCTGGAGGCTGAGGCAGGAGATTGCCTGCGCCCAGGAGTTTCAGGTTGTTGTGAGCTATGATGACGCCACGACACGCTACCTAGGGTGATAGAGTGAAAATTGTTTCAAAAACAACAAAATGAAACAAATATATAAAATATGATTAGATATTATCAATAGATCCTTAGATATTTAAGAGATTGTTTTTTCTTCAGTGTGCTATGGTGGTAAATTATAGTAATGAATTTCATAGTATTTTATGGTAAAATTTGACATATGTGCAGGAAAATGTATAAGACAAATGTGTAGCCAATCAAAATATTGTAAAATGAACATCCAGGTTTGGTGCCCATAGATCAGTGATTAGGGCGCTGGACACGCACACCAGGCCTGGCAGGTTCGAACCTGGCCCAGGCCTGCTAAACAACAATGACAACTATAACAAAAGAAATAGCCGGGTGTTGTGGCTGGTGCCTGTAGTCCCAGCTACTTGGGAGGCTGAGGCAAGAGAATCACTTAAGCCCAAGAGTGTGAGGTTGCTGTGAGCTGTGACACTACGGCACTCTACCAAGGGCGATATGATGGGACTCAGTCTCAAAAAAAAAAGAATATCCATATAGTGATATACAAGCCTAGATGTAGAAAAAGCCTTCACATCAGATTCTGTGCTGAAAATGATTCCCACTGACACCCTTTCTGTCACCAGATGTACTTAGTTCCCTTAGTTATATGAAGACAATTCCTTTGCTTTCTTTTTTTCTTTTTTTAAATTTTTTTCTTCATAGGCATTGTTCTGACTCTGTAGGTTGAGTTCTTTCATTCTTGTTTACATACCTAACAAAACTATAATTTAATATTCTTACATTTTATATTGCATGAAAATGGAATCATACTGCATGTACTATTGTACATAAGGATTTATTTTTTATTTTTTTAGAGACAGGGTCTCACCATGTTGCTCAGCCTGAAGTGCAGTGACCATTCACAGACACAATCATGGGGCACTACAGCCTTGAACTCCTGGGCTCAAGAGATCCTCCCTGGGTGGAGCCTGTAGCTCAGTGAGTAGGGCACCAGCCACATACACTGCGGCTTGCAGGTTTGAGCCTGGCCCAGGCCTGCTAAACAATGACAACTGCAACCAAAAAATAGCTGGGCATTGTGCCAGGCATCTGTAGTCCTAGCTACTCAGGAGGCTGAGGCAAGAGAATTGGAGAGTTTGAGGTTGCTGTGAGCTGTGATGCCTCAGCACTTTTCTGAGGGTGACATAGTGAGACTCTGCCTCCAAAAAAAAAAAAAATCCTAGTTTGTTGCCCGTAGTACAGTGGTTATTGTGTAAGCCTATGTGTATGTCACCGATGCAGGTGGGTTTGAACCCTGCTGGGACCAGCTAAAATAACAATGACAACTGTAACAACAACAACAACAAAAAAAAATAGCCAGGCATTGTGGCAGGCACCTGTAGTCCCAGCTATTCAGGAGGCTGAGGCAAGAGAATCGCTTAAGACCAAGAGAATCACTTAAGACCAAGAGTTTGAGGTTGCTGTGAGCTATGATGCCATTGTAGTCTACCAAGGGTGACAAAGTGAAACTCTGCTGAAAGAAAGAAAGAGTGAGAGAAGAGTAATTAAGGCTGCCCCAGGCATCTGACTGACCTTGCAAGTTGAGTGTTCCTATCCTTTATCATTCTTGTTCTACTGTTGTTCATTGGACAGGAAAAATTGCAGCACCTGTATTGCAGTGTGGCAGCCTGTATTTGCAACCTTGAATGTAGAAACCAAAGGGATGATATGCTTTCTTTTTTTTTTTTTGGCTGGGGCCAAGTTTGAACCCGCCACCTTAGGTATATGGGGCCGGCGCCCTACTCCTTTGAGCCACAGGTGCCGCCCTGGGATGATATGCTTTCTATGAGGCTGGGTTTTCTGGATCCTGCAGATTGTCTGGTTCCATGCTCAAGGGCAGGAGAGTTATGTTTGTCTGCATGCCAGGAGGTTTGGGAATGGTTACTGTGTGCAGGGGCTCCAGAGGGTTAATGAACCCACAAGTGGAGGGGTTCATGTTGCTCACTACACAGTAAAGCCAATTACTGAGACAAGGAGGATTGTCAAGGAGGAAAGGATTTACTGCAGGAGATGCATCTGCTGGGAGGGGGAGGCACAGATTGCCACAAATCTGCCTCCCTGACTAAGAGGGTCAGGGGTTTTCGTGAAGGTGAAAATGAATAATGCATGAGGGGAGTGAGCATCATTACATGTTTGGGATGGAGTGCAGGGCACAAAAGCACAGTGAGAAATCATGCTAGCACATGTGTCTCATGAACAAAAAATGGCAGATAAATTCCTCCCAGGGTAGGGATTTTAGTATTATAATGAGCTAGGGGTTAATATTGGTCATTTTTTCAGCTTTGTGCACAGGCTCAGTGGGTTCTTGGGCACAATCTGCAGTGGTGTATCACTTATCTTGTCCTTTCTGGACAACCAGGTGGTATAAGGCTCTGTAGTTACCTCATGGGTACATTTTCCAGCCATTCCTGGGAAAGAAACTCGAAGAGGTATGCATTAGTGCAACAGAAAGTGTCAAAGCTCTGATCAGCAATTCTTACTGCCCTGGGAACTTGGAACATAAACAAACTATTTAAAATATGTATTTAAATTTTTTTGAGACAGATTCTCACTCTCTCGCCCTGGGTAGAGTGCTTTGGTGTTATCATAGCTCATAGTAACCTCAAACTCAGGGATCTTCTGGCCTCAGCCTCCTGAGTAACTGGAATTACTGGGACTACAGGTGCTGGCCAAAACACCCAGCTTATTTTTCTATTTTTAGTAGAGATAGAGTCTCTCTGTTGTTCAGGCTGGCCTCAAACTCATGAGCTCAAGCAGTCCATCTGCCTCGGCCTCTCAGAGTGCTAGGTTACAAGTGTGAGCCATTGCACTCAGCTATACAAAATAATTTTAAAATGTTTTCTTGCTTATGGAGCTGGTTATAGGAGGCTGGTCATAGGAGGCTGGTCTATAATTCATACCTCTGAGTTTTCATACAGTGGGAGTGGATGTTCAAAGTGCCACCTGATCCCTTATGAATTTCTTTCTTTTTTTTTTTTTTAGACACAACTAAACAGACTTTATTCGAGAGTCACTTGAGCCCTTTTTAAACATGAACACAGAATGATCTTTAGTCTGGTAACATGTAAATGACAGTGCACTTTGTACCTTTCCCGCATTGGAAGGGGGCACTTCTTAACACAAAATAAAATTCATGACTTGCGTGAGATCAGTTTTCCTTCCATTTTAGATTTATGCTATTAATAGTTCTGATTACCAAATTCATAACATTTCAAGTACAGTCTACATG
>CAUYPK010133585.1:0-14126 GCA_963574355.1 Loris lydekkerianus | reverse complement strand
GGAAGGAAGGATGAGGGAAAAAGGAAGAGGAAGGAAGAAAGAGGGAAGGAGAAAGGAAGGAAGGGAGAAAAGAAGAAGGAAAGAAGAAAGGAAGGAAGAGGAAGGTAGAAAGGGAAGGAAGGAAGAGGGAAGAAGGAAGGAAGGAAGGATGAGAGAGGAAGAAAGGGAAGGAAGGAGGAGGGAAGAAGGAAGGAAGGAAGAAAAGAAGAAAGGAAGGAAGAGGAAGGAAGAAAGGGAAGGAAGGAAGAGGGAAGAAGGAAGGAAGGAAAGATGAGGGAAGAAGGAAGGAAGGAAGAAAGGAAGGAAGGAAGGAAGGAAGAGAAAGGGAGGAAGGAAGGAAGAGAGAGGGAGGAAGAGGGAAGAGGGAAGGAAGGAAGGAAGGAAGGAAGGAAGGAAGGAAGGAAGGACGGAAGGGGGAGGAAGGGAGGAAGGACGGAAGGACGAGGGAGGGAGGAAGAGGGAAGAGGGAAGGAAGGGGGCTTTCAAGGGCCCCTCCCACGTGAGCTCCCCTCTCACGTGAGGCCCATGTAGCCTGCGGTCAGCCCCGTGTCCTCGGCCCGGAGAGGGAGAGGGAGAGGGTGAGGGAGGAGGGGCCCTGCACAGGGGGTTTGGTGGGGAATGTGGTGTCAGCTTGAAATGATGAGTAGGATCAGAATCCGCTTTTAAAGAGTGTACTCAGGTAAAAGCTGGGAGTGGCCACCCAGGAAACAGACTCCAGAGAAATGGGTCAGTGCTCCCAAGTTAGAGTGGAAGGTCTTGCACAGCAGGGCAGAAAAGCAGTTTAGCAGGATGAAGATATTTTCTATACAAGGCTGGTTTATGAGTTACAATAATTTAATTAGCTATAGTTTGTTTTCTTTTTTCATTTTCCACAGGGTTTGTTTTAATTTCTTTTCCATCTTTAAAGAGTGTCTTCAATGTTCCACCTTAAGGCCATTACTCATGGTGTCCTAGAGTGAGAAAGGGAATAACCCACGTGGATGTGAACAGTGAACAAAGACGGTATCTTTCCTGGCACCCTCAGCCCCCACAACACTTCACAGAACAGGGCGAGAAGGCCAGTCAGTCTGCAGCAGAGAGACACAGCTACCGACCTGTTTACGGGACTCAGGCATCATAACCACATTCCCTGAAGGCTCAGAGCATTTCAAAGTCCCAACAGCTTAGATTTTAAATGTCTTGTTTTCCCAGCATGTCCTGGTGGGGAAGAAGGGGGCTCTCCTTTGGTGGGTGAGAGGTGGCACAGCTTCGGTAAGCCCCACCAGGCCCTGCAGCAGTCGGAAATGACCCTTGAGTTTTCCTGGGAGCTGGGCAGCACAGCAGAGCTGGAGGCCATGCCTCCATGCCATCTAATCTTTCAGATTCCTGAAATGTTCCAAGAAGATGAAATTCAAATGATGTTGAATTGTGTACACTATCAATGATATGATGGGCTGTGCTCTGCTGGCAGATGTGGGGAGAGCTGCCAGGCGTGCAGATGTGATTTCCCTGATATTTGCCCGAGTGCTCCTGAGAGCTTCTGGCTGAGTGATGAACAACAACTTGGGAAGGAAATTTCATCGTCTACGCCTACAGCCAGCAGAGTCCGTGTGCCTTGTCCTTAGGACAGTTTGTGAGAGGCACTGATTTTCAGAGCTGATACTGCAGGGAGTTTTTGTCCTGAAATGGCACAATAGTCTCTTCTTGGAGATTTAGATCTGTGACATGGACTTAGCTAGTCTAGAGTGCCCCACGCCCTGTGCCCTGCACCATGCAGGGTGACGTGGGAAGGACGGCCGCGTGGCAGGCCGGGCTGGGGAAATGCAGAGTGACGCAGGAAGGAGGGCCGTGTGGGAGGCCAGGCTGGGGAAATGCAGGACATTTTTTCCTATGCAAATCTTTTGTTTTTTCAATCCAAAGCACATTTTGAAAAACTTATCAATGAGAAATACAAACATTTACTCATAGTCCTCACATATTTGTTAACACACCATATATGGATTTATATAAATTGACATAGAGAGAGAAATGCATCTGACATTTGTGTATTATCTATTACTTACCATCTGTTATCAATCTACCAATAACCTATCTATCACCACTTAACTATTGATCATCTATCTATCCATCACCAATCTACCCATCGTCAACCATCCTTCATCAATCTGTTATCAACTATCATCTGTCATCTCTCTCTGCCTCATCACCTATCTATCCTCTCCCTATCTGTAATCTATTATCTATCAATCATCAATTAATCTGTCATCAATTATCATCTGTTATCTATATCTATCAACCCCTATCTAATGATCATCCATCATCTGTCTGTCAGCAGTTCTAACAGCCTATCTGCTGGCACAGGCCCTGTGCTGTGGCCTGCAGGCAGATAAGGGCATCCTGGCCCAATTCTTTCCTGCAGGAGGTGGGGTCCAGGCATCTGCGATTGGAGTTGGGCTGCTAAGATTGGAACTGAGATGTGGAGAACCCGTCCAAGAAGCTTGGACTTTATCCCTGAGTACTAGGAGCCACTGTAGGAAGTTTTCTGGTCAGAGAAAGGTTTTAAGAAGCATGCAGCAGGAGGCCAGGAAGGCCTGGACCAGGGCACTGGAGGGCAGAGGGCTGCTCCCATCTGCAGCCTGGTGGTCACTCTGGGTGCTACCTGAGGCACAGAGCTGTGCTTGTCCATGACTCATTGCTGTCCCTCCAGGAGTCTTTTCCTGAGTTGACTAATGGATCTGTGGACAGTCTGCTCCTCTCTCTGTCTTGAACAGCCAGGAAGGGCTGGGATCAGGGCTCACACATCACTCAGGAACCAGCTCCTACCCTGGCTGTGGCTGGGGTGGGGACAGGCACAGTCTCTGTCCTAGATGGCACCTGCCCCCACAGAGACCAGGACTGGCACCTCAAGTGCAGATGGCTGTGATGAAGTGAATGTCAGGCCTGGGCTGGTCCTGGGAGGGCTCTGGAGCCCGGCTGATGAGAGCAGAGGCCAGAGACCATGCTGGAGCCAGCCAGGCAGAGGGCAGTAGGCAGGGAGATGGCGGGGGTGGGGTGAGGTCCTGACAAAGAGAAACTGAATTTGCAGAACCCTGTGGGGTTCCCATACACAGGGGTGAAAGGTTCAGGTGGGGTCAGAGCAGAGTCTGGGCTGGTTGTGAGAATGTGAGGCAGGGGACGGCTTGAACTTAGGTGGGGCCTGCATTGTGGACAGAGGAGGAGGACTTGGGGTCACTGAGATGAGAATATGTGAGGTTTGGGACTTGGGGTGAGTGCCTGAGAAAGGGCATGTGGCAGCACAGCTGAGTCGCCAGCCTGGAGGCACAGCACAGTCTGAGCACTCCGATCCTCTCCTTGTCACTTGTTGGCTGCCAGGCCACCCCCACTCGGCAAGTGGGCATCCAGAAGGCTGGTATGGGAACTGGGCAGAGCTGGTTCCTCCAGCTGCAGGGTCCTCCCCTCCCTGGGGTGCCAGCTGTCCGAGAGCCACGTGGGCTCCATCCTGCCCTGAACCCCGTCCTCTCCTGCCACACTCCACGTCTCTCTTTGGTGAGCCCTCCTCCTGGAAGCTGCTGGCTTCTGATTGCAGGGTAGCATGTGGCACAGGCCGGGTACCCCCAGTCCCACTCTCAGCCTGTCATGCCAAAGCTGGTCAGAAGGGGGTCACTGTGTCTAAGAAGTGAGGGGCATGTGGATCCGGTGCTCACACATGGCCCAGGACCCGCACCTGCCTGTCCACATCCCACATGGAAGACCTAGCTGAGCCTCTGCTTCACATCTGCGCCAGAATCCACACGGCCACACTGAGGCCACTGTTATGCATGTGACATCCTAAGGTGCCCTCACGTGGCATCACAACAAGGTGAGTGTTAACAGGACCTACCCAGGGCTTCCTGGGGCAGGACCTCAGGGAAGGAACTCATCTGCCACCAGCAGCTCACAGATCAGAGCCCTGGTGCTCAGGAAGGAGGATTTTGTTCAAGTCACGTGGCTGGGAGGCACCCAGGTGCCCTTCCAGGGTCCGCTGCCTACTGTCCTCCTCAGCAGGTGCTGGGGGAGGGTGCTTTGCACAACAGGCGTCCAGGCCCCAGATCCAGGCTGTGGGTGGAAGCAATGCTGAGGCCGCCGAGACCCTAATGAGGCTGACGTTGAATGCTGGCAGCTCCCACCTGCGCCCCACCCCACCCTCAGCCCTCTGAGGTGGAGCTCGTGGCTGGAACTGGCAGCAGCTCTGGAAACAGGCATCTCCAGCGGGAGAGGGAGCGGCCAGCAAGCTGGGAGAGGGAAGAGCCGGCAATTACTGTAACTACTGTAGCATGTTATCCTATTACCGCGGAGAACAAAAATTTTTGAGCTTTTGCTTCCAAAATGTCATGTCAGACAAGACCTGGATTTATTCCCAAAATTTTTAATCTTCCGAGTGGAGAAGGCTGATGCCTCCTAATAGGATGGGCACAGTGATAGCCTATTGTTGGTGGCCGTGGTGCAGGTTCCCTGCTCTCTTCTGGCACCAGCTACCAACGGTGGTGCCTGGAATGGTGTCAAATCAAAACCTCATCCTCGGACCCCGGATGTCCACATTCAGCTCGGAAGCTTGGATTCTGCAGGGTGGCGCGCTTAGCAAAATTGGGCTGGAGGATCTACTGCCTTGGAGGCAGAGGAAATAGAGAGAGATTCTCCTGTAGCTCAGCGGTGGACGTCACGCTGGCCTTGTCCTCCGCCACAGCCAGGCAGAGCTGGGCTTGGGTCCCTGTCCAGGCTGCCTGCCTGGACACACATCTCAGCGTTAGGAGCACCAGGGTTCACAAGGGCCCCACGCCTCACGCCCCTTTGCTTCCATTTTCCTAGACATGTGTGCAGAGGAGATGTGGGTCTGTCTGTGGAACGCTGATCTTTGGAACAGTTTGTTTGCAGGTGGCATTGAACTCCCAGGAGCCCTTTTCCGCCGCAGTGCAGTGCCTCATCAAGTGCACTCCACTTTACAAAGCTGTCCCTTGGTCATAAGTGACACTTCAGTAAATGTATCTCAGTCTTTTTACAAGGGCGTTTTATTTAGGAAGCTTCAGAGTCACAGGAACAGGGAGTTTCTATCTGCCCCTCACCCTGTTTCTCCTGTCACTAAAGTCTGTGTTAGTGGCACGTTTCTTACAGTCCAGGGACAATCTCAGTGCTGAAGGTGGACTGGAGGTGCCAGCTGAAGTGCAGACCTCCACCAGCATTCCCACTTTCCCCCCCCATCCCTCTTCTGTCTCAGGATCCACCACTCCCCCAGGACTCACATGACACTCTGTCATCGTGTCTCCTTGGGCTGTGACAGGTCCTCAGATTTGCCTTGTCTTGGATGCTGTGGACTCTCCTGCGGAGCTGGCCAGGGGTCTGCAAGGTGGCCCTGTGTAAACTGTGTGTGAGGATTTTCTCGTGAGTGGACCTGGGGCTGTGAATTCCCCAAGGAAGACCCCAGACATGCAGTGTCCTCATCACCACACCAAACTGAGCATCTGTGCTATCACCAAGACCATCGCTGTGGGTGCTGACCTGGTCCCCTGGCTCAGGGTGTCTGCCAGATGTCCCCACGCTGAGCTCCAGCCCCTCCCCATGCTGCACCCTTTGGAAAGGTGGAGCGGGGGCTCTGGAGGGTGGAGTATGGATGTGTATGACCTGGAGTTGTGCACAGATGTGCCCTGTCTTGGGACACCCCTTTGACCAGGGAAAGGGTGTGTTCAGGGTCGTGGCTCTGAGGACCAGTGGTGGACTTTCACAGCTGGTGTCTGCTCAGTTAGTAGCTGCTGGTCACTGTGCTCAGGTAGAGTGTCACTCTGGGCCCTGATAGGTGTGAGGAATACACCTTGGAAGATTACAGAGTGCGGAAGATGAACAGGCGGGTGGGTCGGCACAGGAGTGGGCCGTAGTGCTGTGGGTGCTGCTGGGTGGGCAGGAGAACCCGAGGGGAGGTGCTGGACGTGACGGGACCAGGCACCGAGGGTAGTGGGCGGGGCCTCCCCTGGGCTGACAGTGACTGGATGTGGGATGGGGGAGTGTTGAGATTTTATTCTAGAGAGCAGGTGCCCTGTGCTCTGTTTCTGTATTCTGGGAGCTTGAGGGCAGGTGAAAGGATCCTCACCGAGCCTCCTGGAGGGGCTGGTTCTCAGAGAGAAGGAGCCCAGACCCTCCTGCCAGCTTGGGAATGACAAGGCCACATCCAAGGACATGGGCCAAGGGCTCCCCAATCTGTGCAGGTCACTGGGCTGGACTGGCAGGGCAGCCTCCACCTGAGACCCTGGGGAGCCCTGAGCCGCATGAGCAGAAAGGCTGAGGGTGGGGCCCCCATCACGTGGCCACCCCCAGTGAGAGTGGGGTGTGGGCTGTGGCCCCAGGGAGGGAGGCGGGAGGGTAGGCCCAAGTGCACTTGCACCCACACAGGCGCTGCCTGCAGGGAAGCTGCCCCGTCCCCTGCCCCAAGAGCGATTGCACTGCCTGAAGGTGATGGTAAAGTTATATCTTGGTTAGGATAAAATCAGTGGGGAAAGAAACAATATTTCTTTTCATTTTTTTATAAGTAGAAAGGTGAAAGAATATAGATGAACAAGCTAATTAAATTAGGCTCTGGTCTGTACTAATATAGAGAAATTCTTCAATGTACATATCTGATGAGATCTCACTTCCAGGGCGGGTCCAACCATGTGTCAGGCCCCGGAGGCACCACCATGGCAGCTCTTCCCCCACACGGGTCATGGATTAAAGGCAGAACACAAGGCTATGTTCTATTATTCAGAAGTCCTTGTTTCCTGCTGAAATGCAGCCTTGTGCCCCTGAGCCCCGACATGGCCAACCCACCCTGGCTCAGATCCTATTGGAAATTCCAGCCAAGCCTTAGGACCACCTGTCCCCCAGGGCCCCTCCACAACCAGGGACAGGTATCTTTGCTGGTGAATCCAGAAGGGCAGGAGAGGCAGTTTCCAATTTGAGAGACAGCGCCTGCAACACTGTCACACCTGAGCACCTGCCCAGGGCAGAGCCCAGGTGGGCGCAGTAGGGGTGTGGGCAGAACCATCTCTCACTTACCTGTCCCTCTGGGATGCCCCCTGCCCTGGACACTGCTGGGCTGAGACCTCCTGGCAGAGAGTGGGTCATCCACCTTCCAGAATAGCTTGGCTCGGCCTCCACCCTCAGCCCCTCGTCTGAGGAGGGGGCATCCTCCGTAGCCAGGTTACCAGTGACCAACTGGGAGGATGTAGCAGCAAGTCTAGGCCCCTCCCTGGTGGATCACCAGCCCCCTGCCCCTGCCTGCGCCCTTTGTCCCCCGCAGGCAGCCCCACAATCTAGCTGATTACCCTGGACAGAGTGTCGCGCATTGTGGGCTCTGTGCCGAGCGGGAGATGAACGGACCCAGGAGGCCCCTACCTGTTTGGGAACACATAGTGGCCAGCAGGGCAGTGGTCTCCATCCCGGCAGTGTCTTTTCCCTGGGCTCTGCCTGCTGCACAGCATTGGGCTGGGAGCAAGGAGGGATAGGGCAGGGCAGGCCGGGGTCCCCATTGCCTCAGGCAGGACACACGGGGGTCCCATTGAGACCTGGCTCCCAACAACAATGGCGGCCCTAGTACACCAAGCCCAACAACCACTTGTGGTGCTAGCAGGTTCCTGGCATCAGCCCCTGTAGTCCTCTTGATGACCTGTCCAGGAAGTTATGGTCATTCTCTAATTTCAGAGACAGAAACTGAGGCTCTAAGGACCTTGGCAAGCTATCCTATTGCATGGTGTCAAATGGTGGCAGATTCCAGGCTGGGAACACAGACACTGCTTGACTTATGAAGGGGACAGGTCCTGACAAACCCTTTGGAAGTTGAAAATTTCATTAAGTGTAAAATACATTTAGTACACCTGACCTACCTCCATCACTGCTTAGTCCGTCTTACTGTGCTCAGAACACTTACATTAGCCTCAGTCAGGCAAAATCTATTTAATAATAAAATGTTGGATATCCCAAACACAAAATCTATTTTATAATATTAAATACAATTTTGGATATCTCGTGTAATTTATTGAACACCGTGGTAAAAGTGAGAAACAGAATAATTGTGCTCAAATACAGTTTCTACTGAATTTGTGTTGCTTTGAACCATAGTAAAGTTGAAGAATTCTCAAGAGAACCACTGTGAGTCAGGGACCACCTGTGTGACCTGTGCCATCTGGGTCCACAGGGCTTGTAGTGGGTTGGAAAGGATAGATTTTGAACCTGGTTCCACCAAAGTGAAGGGACACATCTCAAATCAGAAATTGGCAGCTGATTGCCTGGAGGTTTAGGGGGGAACCCAGGGGCCGTGCCCCACCCAGGGGTGCTGGACAGTCTCTGCCGGGCATTGCCAACTTCCCAAGAACAGCCACAGGTGGGGCTGACCCGGCCACACAGACCCACGCAGTCCAGAGATTCTCAGTTCACACATGACAGTATGCATTATCTTGGATTCTATCCCCGTTGTTCATGTCAGCATTGGAAAACACCGGGAACAGGACAGACACAGTGACTGACCTCAGAACTGTACAGTCACCTTCCACTGGACACCAGCCCTCCTCCCTGTCTCACCCAACAGCAGGCGCCAACCCTCACCGTTCTCCCACCCCCAGGCCATTGTCACCTGGGCTCCCCTCTGTCTGCCCACCCTGCCTCCACCCGCCTATCCTTCCTCCCACTCCAGGGCTCTACACTGGCCCAGGCTGCGGCCTCCTCTGCCCTGGGTGTCTGCAGTGGGCTCCTCACTGACTCCAGAACCCTGGGGAGCTCCTCAGCCAGTGCAAGGTGGGTGAGCAGATGGAGACCTCTACCGAGCCAGAGAAAGGGCCTCTTAGGTCCCCAAACCTCAGCTGGCTGCCGTTGGAATCCCGAGGTCCAGGACAAGTTGAGAACTAGAACTCACTCATGTGTAGACCAGGGTGGCCGTTTACGGCCCCGCAGAAGCCTGGCCCTCAGAAGGCAGCTGGTGAGCAGACACATAGAGGGGTGGGCAAATCCACAGATGAGGAAGGTGCTGAAGGCCAGTTAAGGAGAAATTGATAAACGCTAATTAAAAGGAAATTATCACAGGACCACCTTTCCCATATAGACTTTTCGTATCTGCCATGTTTTCCTACAACCAAAGTTAAATGTGTTTCAGAACATTCTCTACAATTTTCTTATCTTGAAAATAATATGGAAATCAATAAAATCTCTCAATAAGCAGAAACTCTTTCATAGTTTTTCCCAGACTAAGCAGTCACCTGTCTCGGGCCACATGTGCATGTCCTAGAGGCCCTGTGTCAGTGTGCGTGGGCCCAGTGCCTCTGGACTGGTGGTGTCGGGGCGGCTAAGGACCCACAGGACGTGTTCCTGGAGCAGCAGCATGGAAGAGAGGGCACCTGGGGACGGGCACTGCAGGGCAGGGGAGGAGCACAGTGGTTCCCTACGGCGCTCATCCTGCCTCCTGCTGGCCTCCTCAGAGCAGCCAGCAGCCTCCGCTCACTGTTGTGGGGGCATCTACTTGAAAACCACCAAGGGCCCACGTGGGCACACGGAACTGGAGCTGGAGCAGGTGCATGGGCTTGGACACTGGCCAGACTGCTTATGGGCAGGTGGGGACAGAGCACTTGTGTTTCCAGAGCTGCGGCGCAGTCCCTGCAAGGGGTGGGGAGGGCCTGTGCACGAGTCAAGCTAAATCAGTTGTTTGCAGTCACTGATATGGAAATCATTCTGTAAAACCTGCCCCTGTTTTATGTGGCTTTGAACAGACATTGCTGAGAGTGTGGAGTCTCCATCAAGGTCCACAAAATAAGTCTCCTCATTGGAAAGAGCTCGGCAGGGCCGTGGGGATGAGGAGGGGTTGGCACCCACAGCTTCTCAGGGTGAGGGGTGGGACCTGCTTGGTGCGGAGCCATCGGGATGGAGAAATACACAAATGGGCCTGTGAGACCCCCACATGGAGGTGGGCCAGGGCTGGAACCACACAAGGTCACTTGCTGCCTGAGGGCCTCCCTCAAGGGGAGTGTGGAAACTGGAGTCTCCCACAGCCCCCTGAGCTCAGGCTGCCACAGGACACAGGAGGCCCCAGTGCCAAGGCAGAAGGGCATGAGGATCCTCTGATCCCTTCCTGGGAAAGCAGCTACTAATCCCCAGGTAGGCTCAGAGCCTGATCAGGAGCGAAATCAGGAGCAGACCACGTGTGCAAGGCCACGCTTTGGTGTCAGGGCTCAGAAGGCAGCCAGTGGACACCAGAGGACCCCCTAACAGTGCCTTTCCGCTGCCCCCTCATTCCCTCCCTTCTCATCCAGGGTTTGAGGAACCACAATTAGCAGATGGTTCGGAGTCTATTAGCTGGCGCCTGCCCACCCTGTGCCACTGGAATCTGAGATTGGATTTCTTAATGACAGAAGAATTAAGTAATAGGCCTGCATAGGGCTGCAGGCAGCCGTGTGAAGCCATGTGCAAAATTGATATTTCAACAAGCCTGATAACGTATTAGGGCGATGGCCGTGCCGTGTCGCAGAGCCACACGATAAATCTCCCTCCAAATGCCTGCGGGTGCCGGGCATAAAGTTAGCAGTGCTGGGCCCTTGGGCCTTCTGAGAAGCTGCCAGTCCACACAGGGTGAGGTGGGAGGAGCCCAGCAGATCCAGGGGCTACGGCCAAGATAAGGCACTGCCCTTCACGGAGGGCTCCACAGGGCCGGAGCCATGGGGGTATCTCGGGCAGGGAGCCCCATGTCTTCCCGGGTCCTGATGTCGCCCTGGACACCTTGGCCCTCACCGTTCCCACCTCAGACTGTGGACCACAGGGTGCCTGCAGCCTGTCTACCGCCATGATTTGTAACTGAAAACTGAAGTCACGGGCCCGAGACAAGATGCTTGGTGACAATTTTATGAAGATCAATGTTATTAAGGACTGAATTCTTGTCTGAAATAATTTGTATAAAATATAGCCACATTAGATGAGAATCTGTGCTGAATTATCAGCTAATGAGGTGTTGAATTGTGAGAAACCTCTGGCTTTTTTGCAGAATAATTGAACATGACGTATTCTGTGAGGCCCTGAGCACAGGAGGGGTCTCCGGCCTAGGCTGGCGTGTCTGAGAAACTGGGATTCTTCCCCATTCCTCTCCTCATGGTGGACACCAGCCCTGTTGGGGTGGGCCCTTAGCCTTGTCCCTAGTTGAGATGGGGACACCTGGAGACCCTGCCCACAAGGCCTGTGTGCCTCTCGGGTGACCACAGTGGGCGTTCCACAGCATTTCACATCCCAGGAGTTCTCCTGGCATCCACTTGTCCTGCTAAGTGAGGGGTCCCCAGGGGCCCGTGAGTCCTGAGCCACGGAGAAGACCCCGCCAGCCCCAGAGGCACCTTCCTGTGTCCCCAGGCTCTGCTTCTGCAGGGGAGTGAGGATCTCACCTCTCGCCGCTGAGGTGAGCCTGGGAGTGAAGCTGCAGGGTCTCTGGCCCCCAGAGGCAGCCCTGGCCATGGGCCCTGTCCTAGTGCTTAGTCACAGCTCCCTGGTCTCCCCAGTCACCTGGACCCCCACAATACCAAGGGGCTTTGACCCTATTTGACCAGCAGCTGAGTTCCCCACCCCAAGTTCCCATTTGTTTGCCCTGACTGAGCTGAACGCCCTCTGACATGCTCATGGAAGCCTAGCCAGTTGTGATGTATCAGAAGTCCAGCAGCCTCCCTCTGCTCTTGGTAAGTCCTGTGTCTCTGAGGTTAAATGGGACTCTACACGTGCCTCAAAGCAGTCCCCATGGCCACACCCAGTGAGAACAGCCTGCGTTCTGTCTGCTCATGCAATGCAGGTGTGCTGTGCATGTTGGGAAAGGCCCCTCCTGTCCCCAGTCACTGCAGGTGTGAATAGAGAAGGTGCCACTGTTAACCCATCACTTCCCAGTGGGCCCCTGAAGGTTGTGGGTGACTAACAGCCACCCCGTGACATCAGCACCTGCTGCTGTCTGCATCTGTCTGTGCTCATGGCCCCCATGTGGGGTCTCACACCTCCAGGACAGAAGACCAGCCCCAGAGTGTGGGCCCATCAGGGTACCACTGCGGGTGGCCGGGAGGGTCTGTCCAAGGGAGGCCTGGCTGGGACAGGACAGCAGTGAACGCAGATGGCCGTGCTGGGCAGGGGCTCTCCATGGACCAGCGAAGAAACCTTTCCTGCCCCTCACTCCTCTCAGGAACACCAGGACCCCAGTGCTGGCCCAGACTGGCTTTCTGCTTCTCTCAGCTCACCCTCCTGACAGCTTGTATTAGTGTGGTAGCAAGAATTGTCAGTTTTTCCTGCTTGTTGACAGTTTTTTCAATTTCTAAGTAAAGCCCCAAACTTGCCATGAACTGTCCTCGTGGATCTGCCTCCAATTGGAGGAAGGTTTGTACATGTTCAGGATGGTGGCCTCAGTGTCAGTGGAGTCCTAGGCAGGGGCAGTCGGTGCCGGGATCCCTCAGGCTAGCAGCCCCCCTACCCGGGGAGGCAGGGACACCGGCCCCTCTCTCCCCACAGGTCCAGACCACAAATGCCTGCCTACCTAATGTCTGGCTCTGCTTGTCTGGCTGTGTACAGACTGTCCTGCAGGCTGGTCAGGACCCCAGGTGCACAACTGGCCCTCGGCCTGCCTTTCCTTTGGGGGAGTCCTGGTACGTCCTGTCCCTGGACACTGGCAGGAACGGGTCAGACCTTGCTCCTCCTCCCAGGAGGCCAGTGCCCGAGGGTGACCCTTTCTGCCCAGGAGGATGTGCCCAGCTTTGCACCCTCAAACCACAAGGTAGAAAGAAAGACACAGGTCTTGAAGGAAACTGGCTCCACACCAGGGGCTGGCAAGCCTGTTGCAGGGAAGGTGGCAGCTGGCTGGACACCCAGGCAGGGCTCCTGCACTGCAGGCTGGGGCTGGGGCTCCTTCTCTGTCAGGAAACCTGGGTCTCTGCCCAGTAGCCTTTAATTGGTTAGTTGAGGCCACCTGGATCATGGAGCCCACTCTCCTTACTCACAGTCTATTGACTATAAATGTGAATTACATGTAAAAATACCCTCAAGGCAACATCTAGGTGGGTGTTTGACCCAACAGCTGCCATCACAGCCTCGCCAGATTGACACGTAGACCTGACCTCGTGGGGAAATTCACAATAGCCACAGTGTCACCCAGGTGAGTCTGCAGCCCCTCATGGTGCTAAAGAAGTCCCTTCTATTCCAGTTTGCTGGGAGGTTTTTCTAATTTTAATTTTAATTTCATTGTTTATTTGAATTCTTAAGAACTTAAATTGTTGTGGAAAATATAATTAGCACATCAAAGCTATTAATGTCTTTTGATATAAATTTAAGTTAAAAAGCAAATTGATTCACTTTTAATCAAAATCCGTAACCCCCAGTGATACACAGTGGCAGGATTGTGATGGCACCATGTGAATGACTGATGTTTAGGGAACACTGATTCAGAGGGTCATTTATTTTATTGTTAAATCAGATGTGTACATTAATGCGATCATGGGGCACCATACATGGGTTTTACAGACCGTTTGACATATTTTCATCACACTGGTTAACACAGCCTTCCTGGCATTTTCTTAGTTATTGTGTTAAGACATTTACATTCTACATTTACTAAGTTTCACATGTACCCTTGTAAGATACACCGCAGGTGTAATCCCACCAATCACCCTCCTTCCGCCCCCCTCCTCCCTCCCTCCCCTCCCTTTCCTCCTTCCCCCTATTCTTAGGTTATAACTGAGTTACAGCTTTCATGTGAAAGCCATAAATTAGTTTCATAGAAGAGCTGAGTACATTGGATACTTTTTCTTCCATTCCTGAGATACTTTCCTAAGGAAAATATGTTCCAGCTCCATCCATGTAAACATGAAAGAGGTAAAGTCTCCATCTTTCTTTAAGGCTGCATAATATTCCACGGTGTACATATACCACAATTTATTAATCCATTCGTGGATCCATGGGCACTTGGGATTTTTCTATGACTTAGCAATTGTGAATTGGGCTGCAATAAACATTCTGGTACAAATATCTTTGTTATCATGTGATTTTTGGTCTTCTGGGTATATACCTAGTAGTGGAATTACAGGATTGAATGGCAGATCTATTTTTAGATCTCTAAGTGTTCTCCAAACATCTTTCCAAAAGGAATGTATTAA
>CAUYPK010133583.1:0-14897 GCA_963574355.1 Loris lydekkerianus | reverse complement strand
ACCCCACGCTGTGTGTAGGGTACTAGCCCAAGCTCAGTGGTTGGTTATACCCCATGCTCTGTGGTTGGTTATACCCCATGCTCAGTGGTTGGTTATACCCCATGCTCAGTGGTTGGTTTTACACCATGCTCAGTGCACATCCCAGTGCTGCTCAGTGTGCATCCCAGGGCTGAAGGGATGTCATAGTGGTGGAAGAGAAACTTTTTATCAGGATCGCAGAGAATTCTTTGAGCCTTTCTTATCCAAGAGAGTGAGAGATATAAAAACAGAGAAAAGGTGAAGAGTTTGGGGTGAGCAGAGGAATGGATCGGGCTGGTTCACCTTGAGTCATTGCCTGGAGTACACTTTGGGGGTGGGGCATACCTTAAAAGGTAGGGCTACAAGATCCATGTTTGCCTCATTCAGCAAATGTACTTCCAGCAAAGTACATATAGGATTCTACCTGTCTATCACTCAACACTGTGAACAAATAGTCTTTAATTTCCCAGCAGAGAAACCCCACTTTAAACTCGCCATAAGGAAAATGAGCACTGATCATGGGCGAATGATCTATAATGCTTACAGTCAGAAAAACAAATGGATTCTAAATGAATCTCATGATAGATTCTATTTACACATATGGCAATTCCTACTAAAAAAAAACAAAAAACAAAAAACTACAGACTCATTTGAGGGATACAACTTCTTTGCATTTACAGATGGTAACTGGACCCCTCAACAGGCCCACAGGGGGCATTATGTCATCCAGTGTTACCACTCTGCTCTTGCCACTTTTCAGGAAGCACTGTTTGCTAGAGCCTTTTCATAGGCTCAAAGATGATCACGAAGGGTAATGTACTCATCGGAAAGACTTCATTTATTTGGCATGACCGGAGAATACGCGTTTCTGCCTTAAGTGCTATTCTGGATACCTCAGCCATCACTCTGGAAAATCTGAAATTTGAAAGAAAAAAATCTGGTTTCTGATGGAATGCTTTTAAAATTTATTCTTTTCTTACCCAGGTAAAAAAATTATGTGTCTAGGCAGGCTAGACTAGTTTACTTTATTATTTAGATTAGGCAGGCAAAGGTCATGACCAAGAGCAACTGAGATATTTAACCTCTCTAATCTCTCCTTTCCCTCCTCTGTAGAATGTATCAATACCTACTTCAGAGGGTCATTATGTGAACTAAATGAGATGATGTGTAGAGAGGGCTTAGCATTGATTGTGGCAAGCCATACTCAGTCAAGGGTAACTACCATTATCAGTTGTCTCATCAGATCAGCATTTTCATCTTTTCCATCAAAAATTTTCTCTACTTTAAACAAATGCTGCTGTCAGGGCCATATGACTGCCCTGGACACAATAGTTCTGAACTACTGCAGTGTTGAATTATAATTTCATGCATTTCACTATCATTGCTTTTTGGCTGTGGTATGTGCTTTCACGTATCTGCATTAATTCTTCTCTTCAACGTGTGAATTTTCTGCTTCTAACATGGTCTGGTATAAGAAACTTGGTATCTGGATTTACTGGAACTTTCTAAATTAAGTATAAAGTAGACTTTGAATGAGAGCAAGAAGAACTCTCTTATAAGAAAAGTCATGGATTTTTAGGGTATGAAATTGATAATATCCATATTGGTTATTGGAAAAGTGTTTTTGAATGTAGTTTAACTCTCACATATGTATTAGACCTCTGTTATGTAAGGTCTAGACCACGGTTGCTGCCATTTATGCAATGATCAAATGTCTGAAACAATAAAATCATGTCCTAGCAATTCCACTCCAAGATATTTACCCAAAGGAAATTAAAGTATAATGTTCACACAAACACTTGTAGACAAAATATTTCTACCAGCTTTATTTAAAATAAACAAGCCTGAAAATAACACCCATGCCCATTAGCAAGGAAACAGATAAATTGTAGTGTATCCTCACAGTGGAATACTATTTACCAATCAATAAATAATCAATCAATCAATCAATCAATAAGAGGAACAAACTATTCATACATGTGACAACTGCATGGATCTCAAAATCAAAAATTTGGAGGGTGATAACATACTTGATAATTTGATTGTGATGATGGTCTTGTGGGTATATACATATATTAAAAATCACCAAACAGGTTACTTAAATATATGCAATTATTGTATGTAAATTTTCTCTCTCTGAAGTTATAAGAAAAAGTCCTTCTGTTCTCCCCTGATCACTTGTTTCCAAACTCGGTGAGCTCCTATTACCTGTTCTGTGTCATGTCATAGCAGCCTATACTTTATAAAATACATCCAGCTATGTTTTATAATTAGTAACATACTAATTTAAGGTCCTTCTTCCTCCCTGGATTATCAATTCCAAGTGGAGAGGGAGTATGACCCACCTGTTCACTGTGTTTTCTCAACACTTAGTGCATGAATGAAAGAATGGAACATTGAAGATTTCACTTGTGCTGGTAAATATCTAGAAATAAATCTTCTCTCTTGTCAAGTCAGATCCTCTGAGGACAGAGCAGAAGGAGATGGGCCGATGGTGGATATGCGGAAAGGTGTCCACTGACTGTGCTGGGGGGTGCATATGAGAGAGGGGAGAGTAAGCCGGAGTGGGAATGAGATTGATCTGCTTTACCATGGGACACATGTGAAAAACAGTACAACAGATCTACACAGCAGTACAAAACAATTTTAAAATATTCCATGCAAGATGTGCTGCCTATGGGACACCACAGAACAAGCCTTATGTCTTTGTATCAGTGTGGGCAGTGCGAATGCAGGGGCAGAGTTTGTGCAGATGTCAGATGCAGCCCTTGGGGAACACTCCTCTGGGCTTCCAATGCCATTAAGCTATGCCCTGAGCTCCCTGCCCTCAGCAAGCTGGCAGGTTAGACACCTTAATCAAGAGTGGAAAGCTCTCTGTCCTGGGAGAAATTCCTGCAGCAGAGAGATTAATTTTAACTAAATGGAAACAGCTCTTAAAATAAAAGTAAGAGTGAAACTTTATGGAAAATTTTAGGATTGCATTCAGGGTCAGTCCCTAGATGTAACCCTGGGATGCAAAGGTCATCTTATAAAGATACTTATAGGGTCACTTAAGGCACTGAAAAGACCTGCCATGGAAAATAAAATTCTAGTGGACAAATCCTTACACTATGTATATATACTTATAAATGGAAGGTTAAATAGCCAGCTAGCTATTTTTAGATCTTCGGTTTGATGCAAACTTCATGTTATTCTCAGTAGCAGTTTTGTAAAGCATTACTGCGTGTTATCTGAATTGAATTTATATTTACTTACCCTCTGTGTTCATTAGTATGAGGTCTCAAATTGCAATTTAAAATATAATCAATGTCAAACTTCAAAGATTATAGTCTCTCCTTTCAAATCACATTTCCTGGCCTCTGTGCTACTCGATCAAGACACAGTAACATACTAAAATATTAATATGAAAAACAGTCTGCACCGACCACTCAGCTGTGAGATATGAACATTGTTTCAGGTGTTCAGAGAGAGATTCATTGGGGCAGTACTGAGGTGGTGCACATGCGTAGAAGAGATGGGCTCTGAGCTTCTCCTTGAAATATGTGTATGATTGAGGAAAGTGAGATAAGATAGAGGAAGAACATCCACATGGAAAAATAGGACAACACATGGAAAGGAGATGACTCGGAAAACCCTCAGGTTTCCTTCTCATACAAAAATATAAAAAATTGAAAACAAAATATTATGGCGCCTGAGTTTGCCAGAGTCATAGAGGGGCTTCTCTGAAATTATGAAATCCTCTCATCTCAGTTAGGAACTGCCTCAGAGGGAGGGTGAATAGGCAGCATGAATTCACCTCTCCACACTAATAATACTCACTGTAGGTCATTGTATATAGACTGAGGTCCTTTTTTGACCTCAGACTTATTCTGAAAATCTTTTCCCACACTGTGCCATGCTTGAGAGTTGGCCCATAAGGAAATATCTATTGTATTTTCCAACCTTTTTTTAGGGGACCACTTTTTCTCGTGAATTGCCTGGGAACACAGTGTCCCACGGCATAGGTGAGTTTTATCCATTTCTGAATGCCTTGTTAATGCTTTTCTAAACTTTTGCACTGGGAGATCCTCTAGCAGGGTACTCAACTTCCAAATGAAATCTGTTCATTTAAAAAAGAATGTGGGACAGGGCTTATGAGATCATAGATAATATTTCTCTTTTCTGTGATTAAAACAATCCATGCTATGCCAGATGTTTCAGAAATATCACTGCACAAACCAAGCAATGGTCCTTCTCCATAATTTCAATGGTCAGTCTTATCCTCCAGGGAAAAGAATGTCATCCTTTTCTTAAATAACAATGCAATACCCTGACTTTTCTTTATGGTTGTTTAAAGTTCTGTTTAATCATATTTTGTTTCATCTGTTAACTACAGCAGGCCAAAGAGAAGACATAACTTATATGAAAGAAAGATCCATTTGCCTAGGGCCACAGATAACTATGAATGAAGTAAAGATTCTTCACGTGTTTAACATTTTATAGGCACAAGGCTCGGGGTTCTGTCTACTTTCCCTTACCTTGCAATAGAATTGTTAAATCAACCTTGTGAGGGGGGATTTTTTAGCTCCATTTTATCAACAAAGAGACCACAGCACACAGCAAATTTAAAAGCAACAAAATATGGACAGAAATTTGAGTCATCTGAATCCAATTGCTATAGTCTATGTAATACATGTTACGCCCTCTTTTTATAGTTGTATTATTAATTATAACATAATAACACTAATTAGGCACTTAATATATGGCATTGTCTCTACCAAGTGCTTTACATAGATTGTCTCATTCCCATCATAGTGTTTCCATGAGGGAATGTCAGTGGCTAAATTTTACAAACCAGGGAAAAGAGGGTGCCTAACTTCACACAGATAGCAAGTAGCAGAGCTAGGGCTTGAATTCTGGATTTAGAACCAAAACCCTTCATTAGTTTCTTTTGCTGCCTCTTTCAAGGTGGTGAAAAGTAGATTCAGTTACAAGTGTTCAGACATTAAAGGGATATGTATTTGGTAAGTGAGAGGGAAAATCCTCTCCCTTGAGAAATCAGGTAACAAGCACATAGTGAAAGCTTAGTCAAAGTCAGTTGCAGAATAAGTTTTAATGTCTGAATTTTAATGTTTGATAGCAGAGGTGGGTCACTATGGGTATTCTCAAAGTAGGTAGAAGAGAGGACTTGAATTGTACCCAGCAACACACAGATATGGACACTTTCAAGAATAAAAAAGGGATAACTATTAGTAATTACTTTGGGACCAATAGTGAAAGCTAGAATATATAATTACTTTAGTTATTTTTATCTTTTTAATTATTTATATTAAGCTAGGCAAACTATGGCCCTTGAGCCAAATATAAGCCAAGGACAGTTTCAATAAATAAAATTTTACTGGAACACACATGCACAAAAAAAAAAAAAAAAAAAAAAAAAAAAAAAAATAGTTGGATAATGGATACTCCAAACACCTTAACTTGATCATTACACATTCTAGGCATGTAACAAAATCTCACGTGTCCCCTATAAATATGTACAAATATAAAGCATTTAAAAATAAAATGAAGAAATTAGTTGCAGGAAGCAATTTAAAATAGTATTTTTTCAATATGTTTTCACTATACTCAAGAAATGTACTTCAATTTTTGCTTAATATCCTACCCTGAATTAATAATTATAAGAGATTCAATTATGAACTGCTTTCTACATGTGCCTAAGACCATGCTTGCCACTTCATATAAATTATTCCATTTGATCCACAGTGCAACTTGTAAACTAAAATCAAATTTCTAAGCTCCCCACTGGTGGAACCGACCTCCTTCTGGCCAAAAGGACCCCAGAAATTCTTAAAACTGAGTTCCCAGCCTTGATGGGGGGGTGGGGCATGCCTCATTTTTCCCCTTCCCTTTTGGTGTTAAGACACAACATTGATCATCATCAATGTTAAAAGAAAGATCATAAGACAGACAAACAGACTCTCTGTGAGGAGAATACTAAATGATTAACAGGACTGAACGCCATGCAGGACAAAAGTTGAATGACGTGCAGATCATCAAATTGAGTATATTGTGAGTTGCTCCCTGTATAACAGACTCCCTTACTGCAAATGAAGCATTCCTATCTACTGACTCCTGCTATTTAGACAAAGCTTGATTCCTTAACAAATTAAAAATAAAAATAAAAATCTTTGAACTCACCTGTAACCTATAAGCCACTGCTTGGACAGACCCACCTTTGGGAGCCAAACGAATGTATGCCTCCTTGTATCCATTTATGATTTTACCTGCAATTTCTGTCTTCCTAAATGTGTAAACTAATCTGGATACCTCAGGTACATTTTCTTAAGATCTCTTGAGACTATGTTCCTAAAGCCATTGGTCATGTTCACCTCAGAATAAACATCTTCAAATTATATTACAGTGTTTGGGTTTTTTTTCTTATCACTCCCTATTCAAGGGAGCAAGCTACAAACCCCAAAGAACTACAGCAGGTATTAGCCTACCAGGTTAAAAAGGGATCTCAGTGGGTCTGCCCTACAAATACTTTGCAAGCTAATCATCTCTTTCTTTTGTGTGGACTTTGCAGTCTTAAGATTATTCAGTAATCACCTGGTGAGATGTAATGAATGGATTTGGTCCAAATGTGGGAAGTAGGCTAGGAAAAGAAATCCAGTGTGCTTTGCTTGTTGGAAAAAAGGCAGAAGCTTTCCTGACAGCTTGAGTGGATCAAAGATTGGGCAAACATTCAGGATGCTGCCCAAGATCAAAGTTGGTGGGATGAGGGAGGAAAAACGAAGCATACATTTTAAAAGGGGTTAAAAGACTGCTAAGTTCTTTGATTGTCAAGAGATAGTGTGAAATTCAGCAAAGAGCTCATTGCCATCCAATGCACAGAGCTGTTGCGAGATGTCAGCTTGTCAGGCTCCCAGTTTCCCAGAGGATCCTGCCTCTGGATCCTGTTCGTGGAATGTGGGCTGGAGTAATGAATGTCACTTCTGGGTGGAGATGATGAAGAACAGTGTGCCTTCAGCTTCCTCTTCTCTGTTTTCCAAATACATTAACAACAACAACAGCCACAACAAAAACTCAGAAGAAACAATCTCCGCCCCTCCCCCCCAAAGAAACTCAAACAAAAAATTACTTTAATTCCTTAGGAAACAACAGAGCTAGGTGATGAAAGGAATAGTCTAGAGCTCAGCAAATCAGAAACACCATGTTCTGTCATCACATGTGCAAGAAACAAACCTTTTTTTCATGTTCAGTCTAAAATATAGAGAAACGTTGTTAGAGTGGCTCGAATTACCCTCACCAATACAATGTCAAAATATGAATCTTCTTTATTTCATTAAGAACAGATGTGCTGTGCAGTCAATTATCCACTGTCATTGAAATTTGGCATCATGACTACATTAAGGAAATCCACAGGGAAACGTGAAACTTCATTTTACCACGAGGATGTTGGTAACAAAGTAATATGGGGAGGAAAGTCATATGGTACCATTAACTCAATTTCTCATGCTCATACACTCTCTGTTCTGGCTAAGATGTAGTGCTAGGAGCCGGATTTACCCTCTTAACTGAAATACAGACAAAAGGAGGAAAAAGACATAAAACAAATTTTAAAGATATTAATTTTTTAGGCCAAAAAGTAAGGAGAGCCTGGAGAGAGAACTTCGCTTCAGTTAATAGGACAGAATACCTGGATGGAGAGACACATGCAGAGACGCAGAGAGAGCTCCAGACATCTGCAAAAGGTTTCCCAGAAGCATGCACCAGAGTTGTGATTGGTACGTGTATGTACAGAAACTATCAGAAGGCGGATAAAGAACAATTCAACAGGTTTAGAGGTAACAGAGCCAGGTGCACTTAGGCCTTGGAATAGCATCTTCCCACTACTCAGACTGGAATACCTCATAATTTAAGGAATATTCGATAAAAGTCTCAGAAGTGTCTCCCCTCGGTCATGGGGAATAAACCTTAGATTTCTGGTCATTCCTAACAGGTCTTAAAAGCAACATCAGAAAGAATAAAACTATTTTTAAGCATCATCACAGCATCCTAAAACAAAGCTGGAGAGTATGAGAAGTCCTCTGAGATGATTAGAAGACTATTAGAAAACAAATAGCAAGATGACAAACTTAAACACAACAATATCAATACTCAGTAGTGAAAGGAAACTAAGTGGTTACATTAAGACCAGGCAATGTGGATTCTATAACACGCAGTATTACCAGGGATAAAGAAGATCAATTCATAATGATAAAGGGGTCCATTTGTCAAAACAACACAATAATCCCCAATGTTTAGGCACAAAATAACAGAACTACAAAATAATAAAGCATAATAATTAATAGAATAAGTAGATAGGAAAATCAGTAAGGGTATACAGACATTTACAACACTGTCAACAAACTTGACTTAATTGACATTTATAGAATACTCCACTCAACAATAGTGCAAAACGCACACATTTACACACATATATACAGGTGTGTGTGTGTATGTGTGTGTATATATATATATATATATATATATATATATATATATATTTTTTTTTTTTTTTTTTTTGAGATGTATACCTGGAATATTTACCGAGATAAGCCATGTTCTGGGCCACAAAACAAACCACAATCCATTTAAAAGGAGGCAGGTGCTGCAAATTAGAGATCAATTACAGAGAATTCTCTGGAAAAAAGAAAAAAGAAAAAAACCCAAATACTTATAAACTGAATAATGCGCTGGGGAATAATCCAGGAGTCAAACGATAAATTGCAAGGGAAGTTAAAACTGTTTTAAATGAGATGTTAATGAAAATACAATGGATCACTGTTTGCCATGCCACTAAAGCAAGAGTTAAGGGAAAATTACAGCACAAAACGGTTGTATTAGAAAAGGAAGAACGATCTTAAATCAATGACCTCAGTTTCCACATTAAAAGAGTAGAAGAAGTGAAAATTATACCCAAAGTAAGCTGAAGAAAGAAAATGATAAAGATCGGCCTAAAAACAATAGCATAGAAAAAAGATAATACAGAAAAACCAATCAGACAAAAAATCTGATTCTATTAATAAAATTGATTCTAGTCAGATTGATCAGAAAAAGAGAGAAGATACAAATTACTTATATCAGAAAGGAGAGCAGTTCCATAACTGGAAATCTTAAAAATATTAAATGGACCATAACACAACATTATAAATATTTAATGTCAATAAATCGATATTTTAAATGAAGGACACATATTGAAAACGCTCACATTAACACTGGAGAGAGTGGTGAGGTAATGGATGTGCCTGCAATCCTGGCACTGTGGGAGGCCAGTGGCGGAGGATTGCTTGAGCCCAGGAATTTGAGACCATCCTGGGTAACAGCAATACCTCATCTGTACTAAAACAGGAAAAAAATTTTCTAAAGATGAAACTAGCCAGGTGAGATGGCTCACACCCATAGTCCCAGCTTCTTGGGCAGCTGAGGCAGGAAGATCACTACAGCCCAAGAGTTTGATGTTGTTGTGAGCTATGGTGGCACCACTGTACTTTAGCCTAGGCAACAAAGAAGACCCTGATTGAAAAAAAAAAAATAAAGAAAGCGTCTAGGCTTATATCTATTGCAGAAATTGGATTTGTGGTGGAAAACAGCCATCTTACAATTAAACTTCAGGCCCAGATGGCTTCACTGGAAATTCTATGAAGTATTTAAGAAAATAATACTAATTCCACATACAGTCCAGAAAATTGAGGAGAAAATACTTCCCACCTCATTCTATGAGGCTAGAATTACACTGATACCAAAACTAGGAGAAATAAAAGGTGTTATAAGAAAACTACAGGGCAGTAGCTCTTACGAATACAGATGCAAAAATTCTAAACCATATTTTAGGAAATCATATCCAATAACACATAAAAAGGATCAAATTATGACTATGTAAGTTTATCTTCTAAGAATAAAAGGCTAGTTTAATATTCTAAATTTAATCAATATATTCGGGTGGTGCCTGTGGCTCAAAGGAGTAGGGCGCCAGCCCCATATGCTGGAGGTGGCGGGTTCAAACCCAGCCCCAACCAAAAACTGCAAAAAATAAATGAATAAATAAATAAATATAAATAAAAATCAATATAATGTAACATGTTAACAAACTAAAAAAGAAAAGCTAGTATCATCTCCACAGATGTAGAAAAATCAGTTAACAAAATCTGCACCCATTCCTAACAAACATTCTCTAAAACCAAGAGTAGAAGGCAAATTTATCAACCTGATAAAGAGTATCCATGAAAATTTTACAGATTTAATGATGAAATACTGACAGCTTTCCCCCTAAGATCAGGAACATGACAAGGATTTCTTCCTTTGCCACGTGTACTAGCCTGTGCAATATAGCTAAAAGAATAGATAAATAAAAAGCATCCAAGTTGAAAACAAAGAGATTAACCTGTCTTTATTTGTAGATGGCATGATCACATATATAAAAAATTGGGTAGAATCTACAAAATTTATAAAACTAAAAAGCAAATTTTAAAGGATTCCATAATGAGAGGTCAATATACAAAATCAAGTAGATGGTATTTTTATATACTAGACACGAATAGTACACTGAATGCTGTAAAATATTAATGAAGATATTTTAAAAGATTAAACAAAGAGAAATACTTTTATATTGATCAGTAAGCTCAAATTAATCAATAAATTCAATGCAATCCCAAACATGGGCCAGGAGGTGATTTTGTCAAAATTGACAAGTTGATTCTAAAACGATATAGACATGAAAATACTTAAAATAGGCTCAACACTCGTAGCTCAGCAGTTCTGGGGCCAGCCACATGCACTGGGGCTGGCAGATTCGAACCCAGCCAGGGCCTGCTAAACAAGTGGTTGTACAACTACAAAAAAATAAAGTAAAATAGACAGGCATTGTGGAGGGCACCTGTAGTCCCAGCTACATGGGAGGCTGAGTTGAGGTAAGAGAATCGCTTAAACCCAACAGTTTGAGGCTGCTGTGAATTGTGCTGCCAAGGCACTCTACCGAGAGTGACATAGTGAGACTCGTTCTCAAAAATAAATAAATAAATTAATTAATTAATTAATAAAAAATACTTAAAACAGGCAAAGAAACAAAGTTAGATGATTTACATCATCTGACTTCAGTGTTTATTTTAAAGCTACACTAATTGACAGGGAGTGGTATTAGCCTGAAGATACACAAATATACAAATTGAACAGAACACAGTCTATCAATTGATCCACACGTGCACAGGCGACAGATTTTTTCTCTTTTTTTCATGATGATGTTGCACCTGAATGTTTCTTTTTCTTTTCTTCTGTATTTTCTTATCAATATATCATAGTTGTACATATTTCGAGGGCACACATTATATTCAGATACACATATCTAATGTATAACAACTGAATCCCAGTAATTGTTTTACTCTTTTAAACATTTCACATTAATATGAGGGTACACACAATTAGTTCACTCTATTGGCATTTGTAAGGTGAAGCCCCAGTTGTGTTTGTTCCTTCAGCAGGAGATGAGCTTTGTACCTGTGCTCTGCTCCCTCTGGGTGGGAACTTGGTGAACCCTGTCCTTGAAACCCCAGACTTTTTTTTTTTCAATTGGCAACAGGTTTTCTTTTTCTTTTTTTTTTTTTTTTTTCAGTTTTGGGCAGGGGTTGGGTTTGAACCTGCCACCTCCGGTATATGGGGCCGGCACCCTACTCCTTTGAGCCACAGGTGCCTCCCGGCAACAGGTTTTATAACAAAGTCTATTCAACAACTTGTGCTGAAAAACTGGATTTTCCTATGCAAAACAATCAACTTCAAACCATAACCATATACAAAAATAAATTGAAAAATGCTATAGATCTATTCATAAACTGTATAAAACTATAAAACATGTAGCTCAAAATGTAGGAGAAAATCTTGAGACCTGGGATTAGGCAAAGATTTCTTAGACCCACACCAAACATTTGCTCCAGAAAAGGAAAAGTTTTTATTAAAACTAAAACTGCTTTTTTGAAAGCCCCTGCTAATAGAATGAAGTGATAAACCACAGCCTGGGAAAACTTTGCAAAGTATCCATCTCTTTGGAATATATGAAGTATTCCCCAAACTGAACAATGAGGAAGCAACTACTCAGCAAAAAGGGGACAAAGATTTGAACAGACACTTTATCATAAAAGACATATGGATGGCAAAGAAAAAAAAAAAAAAACCCTAAAGAGATAATTAAAATTGTTAAACATTAGGGACATTTAAAATCAAAGCCACAATGTGATATTGCTGCACACATATTAGAATACCTAAAATTTAAAAGAATGACTGTACAGCCTGATGGGGATATAGAAGAACTGGAATTTTCATACAGTGCTGACGGGAGCATAAAATGGTACAGTTACTTGGAAAAAGTTTTATAGTTTCCCCAAAAGTTAAGCATATCTCCACTCTATGATCCAGCCATTTCTCTTGGCACCCAAGCATCCCCCCATACAAAGGCTTATATATTAATTTTCATAGAAGGTTACTTTTTTAATAGCTAAAATAACTGTCAGTAACCCAAGTTCCCATCAACAAGTAAAGGAACAAATGTTGGTATGCCTATGCTATGGAATACTACTTAGTACTGAAAAAGACTCAACTGATGTAGGCTATCATATGTATAAATGGCAAAATGATTATACCAAGTAAAAGAAGCCAACAGTGATTACATGAGACCTTTCTCATACACATTTTATAAAATATAAATTATCTCTATTAATAGGATGAAATTGTTGCTGGCATCAGAGATGGTGGTAATGGGTTTCATATGTACGTCAGAACTTAGGCTGTGTGTTTTAATTGGATGCAGTTTATTTTATGCCAATTATAGCACAAAATACTGCTAAAAATCATCTATTTAAAATGTGCCCAATCATTCTATCCTCACCCTCTTATAGATAGATAGAAATTGTGGTAGTATTGCCACTTTACAAAAACAAAATACATACTATGAGGAAGACAAAGATAGAGGGGGATAGCAAAAAATAAAAATAAAAAACCTGAAAATTTATATAGTTACCTGTGTGCAAAACATTTGATAATGCCACATGGTTAAAATAAAAATGATTAAAATATGAATTGTACTCTAAATCACAACCTTTATTAAAGTATTTTGCTAGTGGGTAAGTAAGAATTAAATTGTTGTCTACAGATAGTCTGTTCATATGACTGCAATGGTACTTATCAAATTATAAGGTAATCCTGTATTAACCTACAGGATTCCACACCAGACTCAGAAAGAACAACTCTGTCTCTCAGTGACTTGTTCACATAGTTAGCACCTCAATAATAACAGGTATGGAGTCCCTACCAACAAATGCACATGAATGTAGGAATAAATACGTAAATTAGCAGACCCATGCATACAAGTGCAAAAAAATAAATGAATAGACAGATTAGGACATACAGAGAATGAAACTATTACTTTCATATCAGGAGCACACACCGTATACTCTATTTGACTTTGGAATGCCTTTTTGAGGTTGTATTTAAATGTGGTTGTATCTAAATCAGTCCAAAATCATTCAAATAATAGAATTAAATCAAATGATTAGATTTGACCTAGCAGAAAAAGGGTGTCTATTTTGGTCTTCATCCTCAGTTTCTCTCCCTAGACCTTTCTGACTGGGGTGAGGCAACAAGGTAATTTGAACTACCCTTTTCATCCAAAGTGTGCTACCTTCTTGCTGATTATCTTAAATAAAAGGCAAAGAATAACTGTGTTTTTAATACGAAAAGCCAGCGTTTTCAGCTCCTGTGAGTGTGCAGGTTTACTCTAGATAAAGGGGAAAGTAGAGAAGTTTGCCATTTTGGTATTACTTTCAAAGTTCTTCATGGGTATTTTAAATCTTATACGTAAAGCAGAGGGTCTCAAAGCAGTCGTCTTAGGTACAGATTTACGAAATTTATGTGTGTAAGTGGGACGTGAGACAGTGACCCCACAACCTTTAGGGTTCCCTGTGGCTTACCTAAAGCCCTGGAGCTACTCACATCCAGCCATCAGTCTCCCAGGAAGGTGACCCAAGACAGGGACTGATGGAGGCTTACGTGGGCATGGATCGTGAACACAGTGAGCAGCATTCACACCAAGGGGTCTGCTACAGTGTGCTCCATGTTCAACCCCCTGGACACAAACTTCTGCAGCAGCCAGTTTCCATGTATGTGGAAGCACACTCACTTTTGCTGAGTGTGCAAAAAGGAGACTGCTGGGAGTTTCTAGAAGAACTCACGTGGAAGTAGCTCAGGGAGAACAGAAGGTGGTTACCAATATCTTTGTCTTCAAATAAAGGGAATACGACTGCTGAGTGGCTGTCCAAAGTGGGTTGAAAATGGAGGCTCTAACATAGCCTGTGCTTTCTAGAAAATAGAGCACTAGCATTATGGCGACATACTTGCGAGAACGAGAAACTTAGATTGAATTTAATTTTGCACACATTGTCAGAAGACATCCCAATTTGTGTGTCTGTAAAAGAAAGAAAAAACTGTAGCTTTTTTTTTTTTTTTTTTCTTTGAGATATGGTCTCTGTCATCCAGGATAAAACGCGATAGTGTCAACATAGCTCACTGCAACCTCAAATTCCTGGGCTCAAGAGATCCTCCTCCCTCCCTCAGACTCCTGAGTCAGTGCCACTATAGGTGTGAGCCAGCGCATTCAGCTAATTTTCCTGTTTTTTGTAAAGAGGGAATCTTGTTGTTGCTCAGACTTATCTTTTTTTTTTTTTTTTTTTTTTTTTCAGCAGCATAACATCTGCTCTTTTATTGTGAACAGTTAAAATAAATGGTGCAAAATAAATAATATCTGACTGGTCTTTCCGTATTCTGATTTACAGGTTTTTTTTCATATCCTGATTTATAGTTTTTTCTTGTTA
>CAUYPK010133572.1:0-10753 GCA_963574355.1 Loris lydekkerianus | reverse complement strand
GTTGTTTAGCTTCCATGTTTTTGTATGGGTATGCAGGTTCCTGTTGTTATTTAGTTCAACTTTTATTCCATGATGGTCTGAGAAGATGCAAGGAATAATTTTTATTTTTTTATATTTGCTGTGTTTAGATTTGTGACCTATGATGTGGTCGATTTTGGAGTATGTTCCATGGGCTGATGAGAAGAATGTGTATTCAGTTTTGTTGGGATGAAATGTTCTGTACATGTTCTGTAGATGTTGAGTTTAAATCTAAAATTTTCTTCCTTAGCTTCTTTTTGGAGGATCTATCCAGCACTGCTTAAGGGGTGCAAAAATCCACAAGTTCTATGGAAGTGGAGGAAATCGTGTTGGTCATGTCTGTTAGAGTTTCTCTTATAAATTGATGTGCGTTGTTGTTGGGTGCATAGATATTAATAATGAAGTTCTCATCATATTGAGTGTTACCTTTAAGAAATATGTAGTGTCCATTTTTATCTTTAATTATTTTGGTTGGTTTAATTGCCATCGCATCTGTAAACTGGATTGCAATGCCTGGTTTTTTCTGCTTTCCATTTGCCTGGAATATAGATGACCATCCCTTCACCTTGAGTCTATATTTGTCTTTTAATGTAACATGCGATTCTTGGATGCAGCAGATGTCTGGCTTGAGTTTTTTATTACAGTCAGCCTACCTGTGCCTCTTTTGAGGACAATTTAAAGCCTTCACATTAATTGAGAATATTGATAAGCCTTTTGAGAGTTCGGTGGACATTTTTAATGCTTTTTTGACTGTGGAAGTTGGAATTTGATCAAAAATGTTTTGGGTGGGTTTACTTTTGTGATGGAGAATAATACTGGTCTTTATGGAGAATAGGTCTGAGAATGTCCTGGAGACCTGGTTTAGTTGTGGCAAATTTCTTCAACATGTGAATGTCATTGAAGTATTTAATTTCTTCGTCATAGATGAAGCTCAGTTTAGCTGGGTACAGGATCCTGGGTTGAAAGTTATTTTGTTTTAGGAGATTAAAAGTCGATGACCATCCACTTCTAGCTTGAAAGTTTCCAGCAGAGAGATCTGCAGCTATTCTAATATTCTTCCCCTTGTAGGTAATGGTTTTTTTTGTCTGGCAGATTTCAGAATTTTCTCTTTTATATTAACTGTAGTGAAATTGTTTATGATGTGTCTGCGTGATGTCTTATTTGAGTTGAGTTGTGTTGGAGTTCTGAAACTGTCTGCTATCTGAATTTCGGAATCTCTTGGCATGTCTGGAAAGTTCTCCTTCATAATCTCATGGAGAAGAGACTCTGTGCCTTGCGAAGCCTCTTCGTCACAACCTATAAGATGAATATTGGTTTTCTTCCAATTATCCCAGAGCTCTCTGAGAGAGTGGTCTGTTTTTGCTTTTCTTTTCTCTTCCTCTTTGAGGGTTTGGGAGCTTTCAAAAACTTTGTCTTCAATGTCAGAAATCCTTTCTTGTGTTTACTCCATTCTGTTACTGAGGGATTCTACTGTGTTTCTCAGATCATTCAGGGATGCAACTTCTTATCTGAATGTGTCAAAATCTTTGGTCATTTGGTCTTTGAATCCATTGAATTCTTGAGATAAGTTTTGGAATTCTAATTCTATCTTATTTGCTATCCAGATCCTGAATTCAATTTCTGGCATCTCAGCTATTTGTTTGTGCATGGGATCTTGTGCTTTTTCTGCCCAATTGATTTTTGGGGGAGTTTTTCTACTCTGATTATTCATATTGCCAGAGTTTTTCTGCTGATTTCACCTCATGATTGTTTTTCATCATTGCCTCTGGCCGTCCTCAGAGTTGGGGAGGTGTTTCTCCAAGATTAGACCACGGCGGGATCACTCTATTGTTGCTGGATCTTTGTAGGTAGTGACCCTGTGTAGTTTCTCTGGGGCTGCTCCAGCTATAGAGTTCTGGTTATGGAAGCAGTTCCGGTATGTGACACACCCAGATCTTGCAACAGGGCTGGGGTGGTGTGCATGATTCTGGGAGTGCCTGGCGCCCAGTGACTTTGGCACAGAGAGCCCAAGGCTCCAGCGGTCTCTGGCCAGGAGAAGGGCTCTATGCAAAGGCATAGAGGGCTCCAGACAGCATGCAGCAACCAGAGTCCCTGGCCAGATGAACAGGCTAGTGTGGAGGGTGGGAGGACACAGGAGGGAGGACACAGGGTTGCGTGGTTACCGCAGTTCCTGGTCAGGGAATGTGGAGGCCCGGTGGGTGCGCGTCACTGGTTGGGGGTCGCTGCACAGCTCTTATGGAGGTCGGGGCGGCGCCAAGCCCAGGAGTTTGAGGTTGCTCTGAGCTGTGATATCTCGGCACTCTACCAAGGGCAACAGCCTAAGGCTCCAGTGTGCCAAAACCGTCTTCCTCTGACCCTAAGGATTAAGGCTGTAAGGCAGTTCCGTCCCTGCCTTTAGGCTGCTCTGTCACTAGGTTATTTTGTCCCACCTGATCCTTGCTCTGGGACCCTGAGGTTGGAGCTTGCCAGGGAAGTTTTTTCACAATGGCTTCCTGCTCCCAGCTTAGTGGCTCAGTCTGGGTCTGCAGACAATTCCCAAAGTTCTCCACATTCCTTCTGAAGCTCTCCCCAAGGCAGTTCAACTGAGTGCCAAGTCCAAGAACACCAAAACCGTTCACAGGTAAGGCCTTTCTGGTTTGCAGTCTCACTGCTGCTTGTACTTATGGTTGCCAGTATGATTAGGTTGATCGAACTCATGCAACCACTTGCCAGTTTTCCACTGTTTTTGTCCTCCTCTTGGGGTCCAGAAGTCCCTTGCTGGCTCCCTGTATCCTCAAAGGATATATAGGCCGATGATTATAGGCAGATCCCACCAGCCAGAGATGCCTGGAGTCTTGTCTCTCCAGTCTCGCCGTGCCCAGTTGAGCTATTCACGCTCTTAACAGTATTTTTGATGCACAAGAATTCTTTATGTTATTTCATTTGTTTAATTAGGGGAAAGCACGAATGTTGTCCCCCACTACTATAAATTACATAGTCAAATTTCCCATATTTGTGGAAATCGCAGGGGTCACCACATCTTCAGTGCAATTGATAAGCTTCATCTTGGAAAAAGCACCTTTGTAATCACAGTATGTCCCCTACCACATGAGATAGTTCTGTATTTTAATTGAGTCCAATTTATCAATTATTTCCTGTTATGATTAGTACTTTTTTTTTCCTATTTAAAAAATCTTTGCCAACATACCAATAATATTTTAAGGTATTAGATACTTTTTATCCCTGTATTTTACCCTTTCACCCTCTTCCTTTTGTGCAGATAGCAGGTTCATTATTTCTCAGAGGTCCTAGGAAGTATGTGTCCCAGTTTGAAATCAAATAAGCTTACAAGATATTTAAGCTTGCTTTTTAAAAAGCCCATGCATATTGAGGAGCTTTGGGTTTGTATTAGAATGGGACTCCCATAAGATCTTAAAGAGATGTCTCTTGGGTTTTGGGGTGAAAGTGGAAGAAGCCAGAAGGTACCTAGGCCTTGCTTTCTGAAGCCTCCTGGTAAGGAAGGAATAGCTCAGACACAGGAATACACAGCCTGAGGTTATGAATATTTTATAAGAGATTTTTTAAATCTAGTTGTAGTAAAGAAGCCACAGGAAGCCTACCATCTTAAGATGCCAAGTGAACAATATCCCTCAGTGATGACCTATGGAGACAAATGATCCTCCTTAAAATTTTCCCAAGGTTTGGCACTGCATCAGACCCCAGAATCAGTCCGAGAGGTCTCAACAATGCAACTAAGATTGACTTCCCATTCTGGCCCCAACAGGAGAAGCTGCATCTACTTCTTTTTTTTTTTTTTTTTTTTTTTTTTTTAATTTATTTATTTTATTGTTAAATCATAGCTGTGTAAATTAGTGCAATCAAGGGGTACAATGTGCTGCTTTCATATACAATCTGAAGTATTCTCATCAAACTGTTCAGTGTAGCCTTCATACATCTACTTGATGTGGCAGTTCTGGGTGTTTGAGACTGTATTGAGGGGGAAAAACTATTTAAAGATGTAGGCACAGAATAAGGATGGAAACTAATTAATATGAACTGCAGTTGAAAATATAATCTTCTTAATAAATTCCAGTTTTAGCAAGCATAGTTTCATAAATGATCTGGGATTAAAATGATGATATGGTTTAAAATAGAAATTGTTTTTTTTCTTTTTCCCTGAATTGTATTCCTTTTCTTGATCCTCTTAGGAGTTCACCAAACTTTTCTTCCTTCTGTATTTTTCCTTTCCATTAAAATAAAATGAAATTTGTTGTTTTCTTTAGATGTAAAAAAAAGCTCTTAATTTCCATAATAAAAAATTAAAAATACTCTTAATTTATTTTTAAAAATGGTTAAAATAAAGTTGTATTTTATGCACACAAAAGAATATTTGCAACTTATATTTAAGTTATAAAGATTAATAATAAACACTGATAATGGAGAAATAAGAATCCTATGCACTCAATTCTGATATGAGGACAATAAGGTCCTATTACACAGTGGGGGTTGGGGGAGAACTGAGAAAGAGAAGAGAGGAGGGCTTGGGGGAGTCAAGGGATAGGGTTCACCTTTTGGGGGTGGGACACAAATATAAGAGGGTCCTTATCTAACAAAAGCAATCAATGTAACTGGCTTCTGTGTACCCTCAATGAATCCCCAACAATAAAAGTAATAATAATAATAAACACTCATTTAAAAGCTAAAACATCACCATTAACTTGCATTTATCAGAATATTTCTCTCTAGTCTGACTCCTTCTTCCCACACAATAACTACTGGTTTGAATTTTAGGTATACCATTTGTTTCTTAAAAGTTCTATTGCCAGCTTGGCGCCTGTAGTTCAGCAGCTGCGGCGCCAGCCAAATATACCAGAGCTGGCAGGTTCAAACCCAGCCTGGGCCTGCCAAACAACAACGACGACTACAGTCAAAAAAATAGCCAGGCGTTGTGGCAGGCACCTGTAATCCCAGCTACTTGGGAGGCTGAGGCAAGAGAATCACTTAAGCCCAAGAGTTTGAGATTGCTGTGAGCTGTGATGCCATGGCACTCTACCAAGGGTGACGTATTGAGACTCTGTCTCAAAAAAGAAAAAAAGTTTTATTACCTATGTGTGTAGTCATAAAAATTATAATATTTAATTTTCCTTATTTTTAACTTTATAAAAATAATATCATGCTCTATATTGTCTTTTGCACCTTGATGTTTTCAGTCAACATTATGTTTCTAAGATTCATCCATTTTGTTACGTGTATCTGTATTTCATTCATTTTCAAAGACATATAATATTCCATTATGTCCATATGCCATAATTTATTTTTAGCGTGATGGACATTTTGGTTGTTTCCATGTTTTTACTATTACTGATAGTGTTGCTATGAACATGTCTCAGACCGTATATATTAAAGACATTGTTCCAGGGCGTATTCCTATGACCTGAATGGATGGGTTTCTGAATATGGTTATACTCAATTTTATTAGGTAGTGCCAAAATGTTTCCAAAGTGGTTGTTCCAGTTTACATTTTCATCATCAATACATAAGTATTCGCCTTCTTATTTATCACTTTGTATTGGCAAATTTATAAACTTTTAACAATCCATTGAGGTCTTATTTTGCATTGTTCTGATTACTAATGGGGTTGAACATGATTAACATGTACTTATTTGATATTCATCTTTCCTACTCTGTGAAATACCTGTTCATGTCTTCTGCCATTTTTGTACTGAATCTTTTTTTTTTTTGGTCCCATAGTGATTTGGGAGAGTTCCTGATTTATATTCTTGATGCCCATCCATTGTTATGTGTATTGCAAATATTCTCTCCCAGTTTACAGTTTGTGATTTCATTTTAATTATGTATCTTTGATGAACCAAAGTTCTTAATTTCACTGTGGCCTATATTAAATTAGATCTTATTTATCAATAAGTAATAAATTACCTCAAACTTAATGGCTTAAGATAACAAAATTTTGTCTCACAATTTCTGTGCTGTCAGGAAATCAAATGTGGTTTAGTATATGGCTCAAGGCATATCACCAGGTTGCAATCAAGCTGTTGGTTGAGACTGTGGTCTCATCTGAAAGCTTGAGTGAGGAAGGATGCATTTCAAATCTCACTTACATAATGATTAATAGCATTTTCATAGGTATTTATCCATATATCTGCCTCATGACATGGAAATTGACTTATTTCAGGATAAGCAATCTGAGAGAGAGGAACAGAGAAAGAATATTCTAGACATATGAAGGCATGGTGTTTTTGTGACCTAATTGTAGAAGTGACATCCACCTCTTTTGTTCTATTTGTTAGATGCAAGTCACTACACCCAGTCCACACCCAAGGAAAGGGGATTATACAAGTGTGTGAATACCAGAAGAGAGGAAATATTGATGCTATCTCAGATGCTGCCTCCACAAAAATTTATCAATTTTTTTTGTGTCTTATTTAAGAAATGCTTCCCTACCTCAAAGTAAAAACATATAGTAGTCCCCCTTATCCATGGTTTTGTTTTCAGTGGTTTCAATTATCTTCAGTCAACCATAGTCTGAAATATTACACACAATAAGATATTTTGAGAGAGACCACATTTATATAACTTTATTATGCTATATTATTATCATTGTTCCTTTTATCAGTTATTGTTGTTAATTTCTTACTGCACCTATTTCCCTATATTGCCAACTTATCCACTGTGGATAAGGGGGAATACATATTCTCCAGTATTTTCTTTTAAAGGTCTTAAAGTTGTCAATGCCTTCAAGTCAAAGACCACCAGTAATGAGGCAGCACCTGTGCCTCAAAGGGGTAGGGTGCTGGCCCCATATGCCGGTGGTGGCAGGTTCAAACCAGGCCCAGGGCAAACACTGCAAAAAAAAAAAAAAAAAAAAAAAAAAAAACCGACCAGTAACATACCTGAACCGAGTATGAACAAGTTGGGTTTATTACCTATTGGAGCAAGGGAGAATGCACACCATGCAGAATCAAAGAGTGTCTTAGCAACATCGTGTTAGAAACAACCTTATAGACTTTAGTTTGGTGATTTAGATGAAAATCTAAGAAAGCGATCTTTTAAAAATTTTGGTGACAAGAGTCTTACTCTGTTACCCCAGATAAAGTGTAGTGGCATCATCATAGCTCATTAGAACCTCAAACTCCTGGCTCAAATGATCCTCCTGCATCAGCTTTCCGAGTAGCTGGGACTACAAGCACATGCCACCATGCCCAGATAATTTTTCTATTTTTTGTGGAGACAGGTTCTTGCTCTTGCTCAGACTGGTCTAGAACTCCTGAGCTCAAGTAATCCTCTTACCTCAGCTTCCCAGAGTGGTAGGATTACAATTGTGAGCTACCACACCTGAAAAAGTGATGATTTGATCTAGATTGAATGCTAACATAAATTATGGGGGGATTATATCTCAATAAATCTTAGCTATGGGGAGGGGAGAATGTTATGAGGATAAAGTAGCAGTCACTCACTCATTTTGGCCTAAAGAAGGAGCATCTGGTATTTTGTGGGTGGCAAAGTACTTAGACAGAATTATGAAATTTGTTTCATTTTATCAAGGTCTCAGAATAGCCTTGTCTGGGATTGGTATTCTGTGAGATTATTTATGTTTAAATAGAATAATATAGTTTACCTGGAAGTGTCAGGCAAGCTTGTCAATGTCAAGGGTTGCTGTTTTTTATTTCTTTCTCAAAGTTTTACCTTCATTTCATTTATTTTATTTTTTTGAGACAGAGTCTCAGTCTGCTGCCCTGGGTAAAGTGCCATGGTGCCATCATAGCTCACAGCAACCTCAAACTCTTGGGGTCAAGTGATCTTCATGCCTCAGCTTCCTGAGTAGCTGAGATTACAGGCAACTGACACGATGCCTGGCTAGTTTTTAATTTATATTTTTGGTAGAGATGGGGGTCTTGCTCTTGCTTAGGCTGGTCTCAAACTCCTGAGTTCAAGCAATCCACCTATCTCGGGTTCCCAGAGTGCTAGGATTACAGGCCTGAGCCTCTGTACCCAGCTCCCTTTATTATTAAATGAAACAACCTGTAGTTGGATTATATTATATAATGCAAGACTCAAATTTCATTTTTGGCTTTTTTTGTTGTTGTTGCTGTTGATATCTCTTCATTTCTTGAGGAAGTTCCAATGTTTTTAATGAACATTCACAATGCTTACACACAAAGTCAATGTTGTGATAATGCACCTTTGAGAGTCAAATTTGTAAAAAAAAAAAAAAGCACAAAACAAATTGAACTCAAGAAGTCTGTACACTTATACTTCTGGTATTAGAAATGATGCAGAGACAAAACACATAGCATAGGAATTGTAAAAATTAATGCTGGTAATTTAAAATAATGGGAAAGAAACCTATGCATTTTTTTATGTCTAGTCAATTGTTATACTATAATTTCTGCTAAACCTCTAGTTATAAACCCCATGTTTTGAGAGTTTTAGTAAATTTTGTTATGAGTTGATTTTTTTACTAACACTTGAGAGTGTGATAAGTTAGGGATACATCCAATCAGTGTGATATGCATTTATTTCATCTTTTCTCTTTCTTTTTAAATGAAATTTTGGGAGTTCATGTGGTGTTTTTCAGAACAGGAAAGATTTTACTTGCTTCTTTGAGAATCTCTATCGATTAAAAACTCACTAGGCCTTTGAATTTACCCCAAAGAGGGTCTCAGAAAGAATAATCACCAGAATCTACTGAACTTAGTCAACTGGAATGTGTTTAGAACAGAGAAATGAGAACAACAGGAAAATGATTTAATTACCTGGATATTTGGTTCCATGATAAATGTTTATGTAGTTTTTTTGCTGGGTTGGCAGTTGTCTATGTGCCCTCAGTTCTTGGTGTGCTCTTGGCTGAAGAATGACCAGACACACCAAAATCAAAGCAATCATAAAACAAAGTTCATTAAGGAAGAAAAAGATAAGTTTACAGAGCAAGAATAAGATAGAGATTTACAGAGCAAGGTACATTTGCCCAGTAACAGGCCCCTTGTCATAACAAAAGACTCTGGGGTCCTGTTTTTGTACTGACCGGATTAGACCTTCCTTGTGGTTCAGACTTCACCATGAAACCACTTTGATGGACAGGTAGCTACATAATTAGCCTTGGGTTACTCTCGGTCACTTTCCAAATCCTATTGTTCCTGGGCTGCTTGGCCTGTGGGTTGGGGATTACTTGCATTCTTTTGCAAATCAGGAGGGGTTTCTCCTTCCCCCAGATGTAGCAGTTGTTCAAGACAAAAATAAGGTGGGGCTGCACCAAGACAGGTCCCATCCTTGTCCTTCTTCCCAGGTGGGGTAATTGCTCAAGGCAGCACCAAGGCAAGGTACTCACTTTTATCCGTAGGAGAGTCTTGGAGGTTCCTTGCTATTTACCTAATGCATTTAAATAATGAAGGACTAAATGAAGGAACAAAATATCATAGAAAGGGAAACAAGAATGATTTTAGACAGTGGTAAGTCTATATAAAGTAATTTGAATTTGCTGTAAGTTGCAATTCAGATAGGCCAGGCCCCTGTATTTCTAGGAATCTTTTATTTTTGCTTTAAGGTTTTTGTTTTTGTTTTTTGTTTTAGACAGAATTTCTCTCTATTGCCCAGGCTAGAGTGCCATTTGTTGGGGGGCCTACAGAAGGAGACAAACTCTTTCCCCTCCTTCTCTTTCTCTCCTCTTAAGACAAAGACACAAAGGATCTGAATAGCCCACTCCCTGAGATCTCACCAAAAGACCCTAACCTGACAGGCAACCTGTGGAATGTGCCCATCCCCACAGCCTCATATAAATGTGGCCACAAACTGCCTCAGGGTGAAGACACCATCTTTGCAGTGCCCAGGTGGGTCACCCTCCCCTTTCAATAAACCTGGCCTGAACATGTCCTCTGTAGCCTTCTCTGGCCACCACCATTTACACCTTTCACCCTTGGCATCAATGTACTTACTTCACAGCAATCTCAAACTCCTGGGTTCAAGCAATTCTTCTGCTGCAGCCTACCAAATAGCTGGGACTACAGGCACCCAGCACAATGCCCAGCTAATTTTTCCATTTTTATTTTTTTAAATTTTTTAAATTTTTTTCTTTATTAACTCATAACTGTGTATGTGAATGCATTTATGGGGTACAATGTACTGATTTGACATACAATGTGGACTCCTTACACTGACCGATTAACGTGACCATCACCTCACTTACTTATTTGTTGTGGCAAAAAAATTATGCTCTATTCTTAATAGTTTTGAAATGTACAATTGCATTACGCACATTAGGTTAGGTCTCACCAAACACCCTCTTACCTTTCAGCCTCCCTCCTCCCCTCCTCTCCCCTCTCCCTCCTCTTCCTTCTTTCTTTCTGGACTCTAGTTATGTTTTACCATTCATATGAATACGTAGGTGATTATATATTGGTTTCATAGTAGTATTGAGTACACTTGATACGTTTTCTTCCATTCCTGAGGTACATCTCTAAGAATATGTTCCAGCCCCATCCAGATAAACATAAAAGATGTAAAGTCTTCATCTTTTTATGGCTGCATAGTATTTTATGGTATACATGTAGCACAATTTATTAATCCATTCATTATTCATGAACAAATTGTAGTTAATGGGCACTTGGGCTGCTTCTGTGAAATGGCAATTATGAAATGAACTGCAATAAACATTCTGGTGCAAATGACTTTGTTGTAAAATGATTTTTGATCATCTGGGTAAATACCTAGCAGAGGAATTGCAGGATTGAATGGTAGGCCT
>CAUYPK010133570.1:0-10501 GCA_963574355.1 Loris lydekkerianus | reverse complement strand
AATTTATGAAGTAATAAACTGATTATTAGAAATACATTTTCTGTATTTTTTCTATGATGTACAAATTATTAATATCTTTATTTATGATAACTAAACTAATAACTGTCAGGGTGGGTGAAAGAATATAGGAGTGACTTACCTTAAACTTTTTATTCAGAATCTATATCTAATTCAACAGAAGGAGGATTTATATCCGAATCATCAGAAAGATTGCTTATGTAAGAATCATTATGATAGAATTTCTAAATTAGTTTTTAACTATTTTTCAATTCACCAGAATTTGTCTTATAAATTCATTAAATTAAATTAACAAGATAAAAAATGTTAAAGGGGAAAAATCCATCTTATAGCTATTTCGTTTATCCAGATTAAGTCATGATAATAAAATGTACCGAAAATTTACTATTTGCTCTCCATTTGTCACCCATCTTCTCTGGCATCTTCTAAATCCAATCTAAAATCATTATACATTAAACATCATTTTAAACTATATGTATACACACATGCATATACATACATGACAGTGAATATTATAGAAATTTTGTCTCTCTTACTCATATCGTGAAAAAATTGTGGAGACCCTGAATAGTGCTAGGCTTTCTAAAGCACAAAAACTACAGTAGCACAGGAATGCCAATAACAAAGACAGCAATTTGTTGCACAGCGATTCAGTTTGTAAGCTTCATTTCCCAAGCTCAGAATAATGTGGTTTATGTAAATTTGCTTTCAACATGAGAGTCAACCAATGACACAACAGGGTGATTCTGCTAGAAAAGGAAGGAGTAGAAAATTCCCCTGAGAGCACCTGAGGATTTCCTGTAGGAAGATAAAGTGCAGCTCTTCTACTGGGCACTGTGGATTTGGACAGATTGTCCCACAGGTCATTACGGTCTTTGAAATGATGAGCAACCAGTAATTACAGTTCTTTTAACAAGTGAAAATTTTAATAACTAAAACTATTAAAATACAGTTCTGTTAACAACTGAAATTACGCTTTATGCCACTATTTTCCATAGGTAATACTTAAGACGTGTCCAGGCAAACATCAACTGAGATAGATGATAGATAGATAAATGATAGATAAGTAGAAAGAAAGAAAGTTTGTTGCTCTGAGCATCTGTATTAGTAGGGTCTTGCCTAAGCTAATCAAAACATATTAATAATTTTTTTTTTTTCTAGAGACAGAGTTTCACTTTCTTGCCCTTGGTAGAGTGCTGTAGTATCATAGCTCACAGCAACCTCTGGCTCCTGGTCTTAGGCAATTCTCTTCTTTCAGCCTCCCAAGTAACTGGGGCTACAGGCACCCACCAGAACACCCGGCTATTTTTTTTTTTTTTTTGGTAGTTTGGCCAGGGCAGGGTTCGATCCTGCCACCCTTGGTGTATGGGGCCTGCTCCCTACTCACTGAGCCAGAGGCACTGCCCAACATAATAATTTTAATGTGGCCAAAGATCTAGATTTCACTAAGGAGTTGACACCAAGTAAAGTTGTCCTCATGCAAATTGCAGCTCAAATTCAGACATATACTAGATCCCCAGCTTTCATCTGATAGAAATGCTACTAGGAAAAGAGGGAAGAGCCAAGCAAAAACAAAGATAAAGGACCACAGTGGGTTGGGCGATTTTTCTAGTTATTTGTCATGTATTATTCTTCTCTGGTTAAGTGTCTGTTTAAATCTTTTCCCCATTTTTAAATTATGTTTTGTTATTATTTAGTTCTGAGACCTCTTTTAATATTCTAGATACAAACTTTTCACCAAACACATGATTTGCAAATATTTTCTTTAAATCTATGAGCTGTAAGCTGTGGGTTTTTTTTTTTTTTTTTTTTCATTTTTATGATTTTTTGAGAAGTAGAAAGTTTTAGTTTGCATAAAGTTAATTTAACACTTTTCCTTTTGCAGTTTATGGTTTTAGTGTTTTATTTCTAGGCTGTATATTTAGGTCTATGATTCATTTGATTCAATTTTTGCATATTATCAGGCCCAAAGTGGCTTTTTTTGTTTTTGCTCATGTTAATTCTATTTTTCCAACATTATTTCTCATAACGCCTTTTTTTCCTGCACTGAGTTACCTTTGCAGCTTTCTCCAGAATCAGCTGTCCATACATGATGGGTTAATTTGTGTATTTTTTGTTCTGTTCCCTTCATTTTTCTTTCTGTGTAACAATACCGCACTGTCTTGATACTGATGGTCTAAATTTAGTCTTAGAATCAGATAACAGTAGACCTCCAAACTTCTTTTGCAAAGTTGTTTTTGGCTGTTATGAATCTTTTGTATTTCCAAAATATTACATTCATCTTGTCAATTTGTAAAAATTCTGCTGGGATTTTGATTGAGATTTTATTAACCTGGAGGTGCATTTTAGGAAAATATGCAATTTTTCACCTAAACGCCATACATCTTTGTGTTTGTTTATGACTTCTTTAATTGCTCTCAGAATTTTCTTAAATTTTTCACCAGATAGTTCTTGCATAGCCTTTCTTTTCTTTCTTTCTTTTTTTTTTTTTTTTTTTAGAATTTTAGCTTCTCTTTAATCACTACATTTTAGGTTTTATGAATAATCAATTGATGTAACTAAGGTATTGAGCGGAAACAGTCTTTCTACATAAATAACTATTAACATACTCCATTTTCTGTAAATACAGTAGAACTTCCAGTGTTGATCACCTTCCTACATTGACCACTTCCTTAAGTTGACCTAATTTTTATAGACTGAAAATGCACTACATGTACTTAATGGAAGACTGATCTATATATACTGATCACCTTTTCAATTATAATTTTGGATTTCTCTATTTTTCTTTTCTGTTCTATCAGTTTTTGCTTCAAGTAATTTTAAACTGTATTGTTGAGTACAAATTATTTATAAGTATTTATATTATTATTACTGTTAATTCTTCTTAATGAAATGAACCTCTATTATTTCACAGTGTCTCTCTTTATGTGTGGTAATATTCCTTATTTGGGGGTGTCTATTTTGTTTGACATTCACTTCAGTTTTCTTTTGGTTAGTGTTTGTACAGTATATCTTTCTCATGTTTTAATTCTAATTTATGTATGTCTTTATGTATGAAGTAAATTTTTTATCTCAACAATATTAGATTGTGATTTTGAATTCAACCTGAAAATCTGTCATTTATTTGGTGTATTTATGCCATTTATATTTAAGAAGATTGTTGATGTGGTTGTATAAAACCTTTTATTTTTCTAGGAGTTTTTCCCCATCTGTCAGTTCTTTGTTCCTCTTTTCTCCTTTTCCTGCCTGAATCTGGATTAATAGAGAATTCATCTTCTTACTTATACATTATTTATATTTGGTAGTCTCCTGAGGGTACATAATATATTACTTGAACTATAGATTAATTAATGTGGATTAATTACATAATGAGAGATTGATAAAATGATTATTAATTACTTAATCACAATTAATCATAATCTACTGTCAGATAATATTATACAACTACATATGTAGTATAATAACCCCAAAAGTGTATACTCACAACTTCTCCCTCCAATTTTTTCTTTTTTCTTTTTTTTTTTTTTGAGTATTATTTTTTATTTTTTCAAATTAATATGAGAGTACAATTTTTAGGTTACATTGTTCTCACTTCCAGGGTAAATTTCCATTTGTAGAAGAGCCCTTCACACAGGGAGCATGTTATACACAATGTATACATTAAGTGAGTGAGATCCGGCCTCATGCCCTCCCTCCTTCTGCCAGAGTCCTCCCACTTTCTCTACCCCTGAAATGGACTATATCAATGTTTTATTGTTCTTATGAGCATGTAATTGTTTATATGTTGATTTCATATTAGTATGGAGTAAAGTGGATATATATTTTTCCATTCTTGTGATATTTTACTGAGAAGAACGTATTTCAATTCCATCCAGGTAAATGTCAAAGATGTAAAGTTTCTGTCTTTTTTTAATGGCTGAATAATATTCCATGGTATACATATACCACAGTTTGTTGATCCATTCATGCATTGATGAGCACCTAGGTTGCTTCCACAGCTTGACAGTTATGATATTATTTGCTGATAAATTTGTGTGCAAGTTTATTGAGGGGGGTAGAACAAGATGGTGGAAAAGAAGTATGGTTCAGCTGAGCTCTCCTAGAATAACTGAGGAAAAAGAGAGATCCCAGTCATACCTTTTTGGGAACCCTATCCAAAGTCACACCTCAGGGACAACCGTGAGGAGATTGTGAGCTGTATACAGGTGGTGGAAATCTGATGAATTAAGAAAGTGTTTGTGGCCAGCTGGGATTAGCTGGCCCCCCACAGAGGCCTTGTATGGGAGCAAGCCTTTTTGTAGTGTTCAGTAGTTGGGGGAAGCTGCACATTGAGTGGAAATCTTGGAAGAGTTGGCAGACTTGAACAGTATGCCCCAAGTAAATTTGAATATCAGTTAGAGTGGACTTGTCATAGGTTGGGTGGCTGGTGAGGCAGCTATAGTGAGAAGGTCTTGGTGGCCAGGGGGCAGCCATTTTAGGAAGGTCATGAGAAGGTCTTAGTAGGGGCCCAAAATATGATCATCTTAATTCAGCTTGCTGAGATCAGAACTCTACTTTTGAGACAGGCTGAGGGACTCTTTCACTCCATTGGAACTGGAGTCAGGGGGAACTGTAAGACCTGCCCCTGAAGGATACTTATAAGCTTTAAGATCCCAACCCAACGGAGTCTGATTGCTGATGAAATAATCAGGCAATCACAGAGGGCAACTAAGTTTGGAATAAGGACCATAGAAGTTGCTGTGCTCTCTTGTCTCCTAAAAACATCACAGCCCCACCTGATGTCTGGGCAGCATATTGAAACATACTGTTATCATGAGCAAGGAGTTCTGTTTATTTGGCCATGAGAATGAGTTTGCTTTTTTTCAGGCTGAAGTTACTTCAGGACCTGGTCTCTGAGACTAGGTAATTTGAAGCAAAGGAGGCAGTGAGAAGGAAAAAGGAGGACAAGGAGGTGAAAAAAAAAAAGAAAGAACATATGAGGATGAACCAACAGACAAAATTTGGGCAACACGAAAAGCCAAAACATAGGAACTCCTCCAAGATACCAGAATGCAGCTACTGTAGAAGACTCTACATATAGAGAATTGATGGACTTGACAGAAAGGGAATTTAAAATATGGTTGACAAAGACCTAAAAGGAATGGATGAGAACAAGGAAAGATAGAACCAAAAGTCAGATGAGAGATATGTAAAATATAGAAAGTATATGGTGGGGCTTAAGGAAATGAAGGGAACAAGCAGGGAACACAAAGATGCAGTAGAAAGTATCAAAAATAGTAGTGCAAACCAGTACAGTCTCTTTGGAAAGAAGTATGGAGAATCCTCAAAGAATACAAATTAGACCTCCCATCTGATCCTGCAATCCCATTACTAGGCATAAGAGAAAAAAATAATTTTATTAGAAGGGCATTTGCACTAGACTGTTTATCACAGCTCAATTTACAATCACCAAAATGTGGAAACAGTCTAAATACCCACCAACCCAAGACTGGATTAACAAGCTCTATTATAATACATATACCATGGAACACTATTCAGCCACTAAAAAAGATGGAGACTTTACCTCTTTTATATTAACCTGGAGGGAAGTGGAATAGATTGTTCTTAGTAAAGCATCACAAGAATGGAGGAGAAAGAATCCAAGGCACTCAATTTTATGAAGGTAGTAGGTGAGCTAACGCATGGTAGGGGTTGGGAAATTAACAAGTGGAGAGAGGGAAGGAGGGAAGGGAATGGTGGGGTCACAGTAAATGGCACACGTCTGGGGGTGGGAGTCAATTATAAGAGGGACTTTATCTAACAAATGCAATCAGTGCAACCTAATCCTTTGTACCCTCAGTGAATCCCTAATAATACAAAAAATAAATAAATACTTTTTTTAAAAAAATAAAAAAATGTGTGCATACATTTCTTCTTTTAGGCACATTTAATTATCTTTTAGATTAGTTTAAAATTAGAATAATCTTTTCTATATGAATTTTCATTTTACTGTTTTCAGACATCTTTCTCTGTGTAGCAATAAGTTTCTCTGGCCATCAAATTCTTTTTGCATGAAGAACTTCCTTTCATACTCTTCCTTCTTTCTTATATGTCTCATGGTAATGAGTTTTCTCAGTATTTTTTAAAAGGTTTTAATTTCACATTATTTTGCCTTGAGTTCCCAGGATTCTTTAATAAAAAAGCAATGATTAATGTTGGGATTAATTCCAAGAAAAACATTGACTTTCACCTTCCTTCCAACCAGCTCCCCCCCAAACTCCCTACTCCCTTCTTTTTGCTGCCAACTTCTTTAATGAATCAAGAACTTAATCCCCAAATCCCTGTTTAAATCCTAGCATTTTGTTACTCAACTTATCTCTTTTGCTATGCCAATTTTTTCCCTTTCTGAGAAGGAGTTTGAGTGCATGTGAGGGACCAATGTCATGATCTGGACCTAAAGGTTGAAATTAATTGAGGAGTACAGAGTATTGAAGTGACTTTCTTCATAGTTTATAGTACCAAAACAGAGTACTGCTGCCAGAGGAAAACACATTGGTACTGAGAAAGGAGACTCAGCAACCTTAAATCCTCTCATTGAGAATAGTAATTGCTTGACAAGTTGCCTTTCTGACATTGATTTCAGAGCCACACTCAGACCATGTACTTTTAATCTTTTTTTATTATTTCAGGTTAATGTGAGGGTACAAACAACTAAGACACAATATTTGCATTTGTTAGGTAGAGTCCCTCTTGTAGCTGTGTCCCGCACCAAAAAGGTGTGCTATATACCCTTACTTTGTGCCAATTAAGTGGGAGCACAAACATCTCTTCCCCTCCTTATCCTCTCTCCTTTGTTCCACCACCCAACTTGAATTGAAATGAGTTTTTCTCTTTTGTGGGCATGTAAAAGATCATCTACTAGCTTCATATTCGTATTGAGTACATTGGATATTTGCTTTTCCATTCATGATAGTTCACTAAGAATGTGTTTCAGCTCCACCCAGGTTAACACAAAAGATATAAAGTCTCCATTTTTTTAGTGGCTGAATAGTATTCCATGGTATACATATATCACAGTTCGTTAATCCATCCCTGGGTTGATGAGTGTTTAGCTTGTTTCCACATCCTAGTGATTGAAAATTGAGCTGCAATAAATAATCTAGCGCAAATGTCCTTATGATAATATGATTTTTTTCTTTGGGGTAGATGCATAGTAATAGGATTATAGGATCAAAAGGGAGTTCTAATATAAGTTCCTTGATGATTCTCCATACTTCTTTCCAAAGACAATGTATTAGTGTACAGTCCCACCAACAATATAAAAGTGTTCCCTTTTATCCACAACCATGCTAGCACCTGCAGCTTTGGAACTTTGTGACGTGGGCTTTCTCACTACACTTAGGTGATATCTCAGGGTGGTTTTGATTTGCATTTCTCTCATGTTTAGGGACAATGAACATTTTTTTTCATATGTTTCTTAGCTATTTATGTCTTCCTCAGAAAAAGTTCTGTTCATGTCTCTTGCCCAGTGATAGATCTTCAGTAGCAATCTCAACAACAACAAAAATAAACAAATGGATCCAATTAAACTGAAAAACTTCTGCAAAGCTAAGGACACAGCAATTAAAGAAAATAGACAACCTTTTGAATCTGAAAAGATGTTTGCATGTTACAAATCTGACAAAGGCTTGATAATTAGGATCTACAGAGGACTCAAATTAGTCAACAAAAAAAGAGTACTTCTTAATCTTAGTAGCTTGGTTCGCAGTGTTCACCCTCTTCTCTCTAGGACTTCTGTAGGATGATCTTTGTGATGTGGATAATTTTTATTCTACAAAGTACTCAAGCAAATCAACAAGAAACAATCAAACAACCCCATTAAAGTGGGCAAAAGACATAAATAGACACTTTTCAAAAGAAGATAGACATATGACCAATAAACATGAAAAAATGTTCAACATCAACGAATATCAGGGAAACACAAATTAAAACCAAAATGAGATATCTCCTTATCCAAGTTAGAATGGTTTTTATTAAATAGTCAAAAAACAATATATGCTGTCCTGGATGGAGAGAGAATGAATCTTTTATATACTGTTGGTGAGATTGTGAATTAGTATGGAAAACCGTATGGAAATTCCTGACTAAGCTAAAAATGGACCTATTATTTGATCCAGTGATCTCATTACTGGCTATCTACCCAAAGGAAAGAAGTCATTTCATTAAAAAAGACACCTATACTCAATTTTTTTTTTTTTTTTTTTTTTTTTAAGACAGTCTCACGCCGTCACCCTTGGTAGAGTGCCATGGCATTGTGGCTCACAACAACCTCCAACTCTTAGGCTCAAGCAATCCTCTTGTCTCAGTTTTTTTCTATTTTTAGTAGAGATGGGGTCTTGCTTTTCCTCAGGGTGCTCTCGAACTTGTGAACTCAAGCTATCCACCCACCTTGGCCTAGAGTGCTAGGATTATAGGCATGAGCCACTGCACCTGGCCGTACTCAAATATTTTTTGCAGCATAATTCACAATTGCAAACATTTGTAATCAACCTAAGTTTCATCAATTTGTGAGTGGATTAACAAAATGTAGTGTATGTATACCATGAAATACTAGTAGGCCAGAATGAATTAAGGCCTTTGCAATAATTTGGATGGGACTGGAGACCATTATCCTAAGTGAAGTATCTAAAGCATGGAAAAATAAATAACACACAAACTGGAAACCACCAGTGAGTGCACGTGTACAGAGGTAAGTAAAACTCAGTGGAAATCAAGCAGGGAGAGGGGGGGAAAGGGGATGTACCTACCTAATGGGTACAGTGAACACTATCTAGGTAATGTGCACACTTGTAACCTACAACAAAATGGATACATTTAACAAAACTTATTTGTATCCCCATAATATTTTAGAATTAAAAAAAAAATCTAGAAAAATGAAAAAAAGGAAAACACAACAATTGGTTAAGTGCTTAATATAAGATAAACTTGGTATAATTAGCATTGCATAAAAAATGAGAAATAGGCATTACTTCCCTTAAATTGATACATAGGGCTTATGTGTAAATATTCAAATATAATTACAAATATGGAAACCAGTTGCATAGTGACTAATCACATTTAAAATACCATTTTATCTGTATGATTATCTGTTTCACCTATACTTTTGTTAAAAAGCTACCGTTAAATTTTTTTTGAAATATATTAAAGACTGTGATTTTCAAAAATCAATCAATAAATGTGTCCACACAAAAATGCCAAGCCTAATTTGAATAACTTAAGGCTCCCTATTTTTACAAAGTTTGAAATTTGCCTCAATAATTATTTATTTTTTATTCTCCTCAAGGCACCAATAACCTCTTTGTTCCTCAGGCTGTAAATAAAAGGATTTAGCAGGGGAATTATTATCGTGTAAAATAAGGAATACATTTTGTCCCGCTCTTCAGCTGGCCCAGACCCAGGACGCACGTACATGCAGAAGAGAGTGCCATAGAACAGGGAGACTGAGAGCAGGTGGGCGCTGCACGTGGAGAAGGCTTTGCTTCTGCCTTTCTCAGACCTCTTTTTCAGGATGGCAAAGAGGATGCAGGAGTAAGAGATAATAATAGTTATAAAAGTGAAAGATTGGATAAACACGGAGAATACAAAAATCATGAGCATATTAATTCCAGGGTCAGTACAGGAAATCTTAAACAGTTGCAAAATTTCACAGTAGAAATAACGTATGATATTAAACTTGCAAAAAGTTAATCTAAACAACAAACCCACATGCATCATAGGATGAAGAAACCCAATGACATATGAAACACCTAACAATTGAATGCAGAATATATTGGACATCACTACTGGATAAAGCAAAGGGTTACAGATGGCTACATAGCGGTCATAGGCCATCACTACCAGGAGGAAACATTCTGTGTTTGCACTGGAAGCAAAAATATAAAACTGGGTGATGCACTCAACCAGGGAAATCATATGATTCTTAGATAAAAAATTCACTAGCATCTTGGGAGTCACGGAAGATGAAGAACAAGCGTCTACAAAGGCTAAACTGCCAAGGAAAAAGTACATGGGGGTGTGCAGGTGGGGATCTTTCCAGATAAGGGCAATCAGGCCCAGGTTGCCCAGCATGGTGATGAGGTAGATCAGCAAGAACACCAGGAACAGAGGCACCTGCAGCTCTGGACAATCTGTAAGTCCTGTAAGGACAAAGTCTGTCACTTGTGTCTTGTTTGCCTCCATTGTTGCCTCCAGGTTGATCACTGTAGTGAGAGAGTAAGTGAAAAACAAAATCATAAACAACCATAAAAATGATCACATTCAATTTGGTGACTTTAATTTATTATTATTATTATTATTATTTTACTTTTTTTTATAGAGACAGAGTCTCACTTTATGGCCCTTTGGTAGAGTGCCGTGGCATCACACAGCTCACAGCAACCTCCAGCTCCTGGGCTTAAGCGATTCTCTTGCCTCAGCCTCCTGAGTAGCTGGGACTACAGGCACC
>CAUYPK010133569.1:0-18205 GCA_963574355.1 Loris lydekkerianus | reverse complement strand
ACTACAAAACTTTTAGAAGTGATCAAGGAATACAGCAATGTCTCAGGCTACAAAATCAACACCCATAAATCTGTAGCCTTTATATATACCAACAATAACCAAGCCAAAAAAACAGTCAAGGACTCTATTCCTTTCACAGTAATGCCAAAAAAGTTGAAATATTTGGGAGTATACCTAAAAAAAGGGCGTGAAAGATCTCTACAAAGAGAACTATGAAACTTTAAGAAAAGAAATAGCTGAAGATATTAACAAATGGAAAAACAGACCATGCTTATGGCTGGGAAGAATCAACATTGTTAAAATGTCTATACTACCCAAAGCAATACATAATTTTAATGCAATTCCTATTAAAGCTTCATTGTCATATTTAAAGATCTTGAAAAAATACTTCATTTTATATGGAATCAGAAAAAAACCTCCAATAGCCAAAACATTACTCAGCAATAAAAACACAGCAGGAGGAGTCATGCTACCAGACCTGAGACTATAATATAAATCGATAGTGATCAAAACAGCATGGTATTGGCACAAAAACAGAGAAGTAGATGTGTGGAACAGAATAGAGAACCAAGAGATGAATCCAGCTACTTACCGTTATTTGATCTTTGACAAGCCAATTAAAAACATTCAGTAGGGAAAAGATTCCCTATTTAACAAATGGTGCTGGGTGAACTGGCTGGCAACCTGTAGAAGATTGAAAGTGGACCCACACCTTTCACCATTAACTAAGATAGACTCTCACTGGATAAAAGATTTGAACTTAAGACATGAAACTATAAAAATACTTGAAGAAAGTGCAGGGAAAACCCTTGAAGGAATCGGCCTGGGTGAATATTTTATGAGGAGGACTCCCCAGGCAATTGAAGCAGTATCAAAAATACACTACTGGGACCTGATTAAACTAAAAAGCTTCTGCACAGCCAAGAACATAATAAGTAAAGCAAGCAGACAGCCCTCAGAATGGGAGAAAATATTTGCAGTTTATACCTCCCATAAAGGTCTAATAACCAGAATACACAGAGAACTCAAACGTATTAGCAAGAAAAGAACACGTGACCCCATCTCAGGGTGAGCAAGGGACTTGAAGACTTCTGACTTCTCTAAAGAAGACAGACGCACGATCTACAAACACATGAAAAAAAGCTCATCATCCTTAATCATCAGAGAAATGCAAATCAAAACTACTCTGAGATATCACCTAACCCCAGTAAGAGTAGCTCACATAACAAAATCCCAAAACCAGAGATGTTGGTGTGGATGTGGAGGAAAGGGCACAATTGTCCCCTGCTGGTGGGAATGCACACCAATATGTTCCTTCTGGAAGGATATTTGGAGAATACCTAGAGACCTAAAAATAGACGTTCCATTCGATCCTATAATTCCTTTACTAGGTTTATACCCAGAAAACCAAAAATCACAATATAACAAAGACATCTGCACCAGAATATTTATTGCAGCCCAATTCATAATTGCTAAGTCACGGAAGACGCCCAAGTGCCCATCGACCCATGAATGGACTAGCAAATTGTGGTACATGTATACCATGGAGTATTATGCAGCCTTAAAGAAAGATGGAGACTTTACCTCTTTCATGTTTACATGGATGGAGCTGGAACATATTCTTCTTAACAAAGTATCTCACAAATAGAAGAAAAAGTATCCAATGTACTCAGCCCTACTATGAAGCTAAATTATAGCTTTCACATGAAGGCTATAACCCAACTATAGCACAAGACTATGGGGAAAGGGCCAAGGAAGGGGAAGGGAGTGGGGAGGTTAGGGTGGAGGGAGGGTAATGGATGGGGCCACACCGATGGTGCATCTTAGAATGGGTATAGGAGAAACTTACTAAAGGCAGAATACAAATGTCTACATATAATAAGAAAATGCCATGAAGGCTACGTTGAACAGTTTGATGAGACTATTTCAGATTGTATATGAAACCAGCACATTGTACCCCTTGATTGCACTAATGTACACAGCTATGATTTAACAATTAAAAAAAAAAAAAGTCGTTTCCCCTATAAGCTTAATTTTATCTTAAAAGATAACCCTCAATGAAGGCTTTTGGGATGGTCCAAACATCTTTCCAAGATGATGAAGTACAATTTGGTAGCACTGTTATTTATTTCTGCATGCAGGAATATAGCCCAGAACAAAAAAGGAGCACAGCTGCAGCACACCGCTTAAGGCTCCCGTTTGTAGGGGTGCCATGGGCAGTATACTTCCTCAGCATATAAAAGGCAGCAGGGATGAACGGTCAGTCTCCTGATTAACAATAGGCATGCATCACAACTTTTCTGCATCATTTTCCTTCCTACCAAGGCTTTTCTTAGTGTTTGTGTATTTAATGTGTGGTCCTAAACAACTCTTCTTCCAGTGTGTCACAGAGAAGCCCAAAGTTTGGCTACCCCTGTAAGATCTTTTCTACAAAACAGCTACAGTTACACTGTAGTCAGTTTTAAGATGCAGGGCTAGTGGAATCACTGAGGGAAAAGGTATATAGAAACAGGATACAAAAGACTGATTTCACATCGTAGCTTTGACATTTATTAGATTCCTTAATACAGAGGCTGTACTAGTTTGAAGTCCTATCAATAGTACATAAAAGTCAATTTTAAATACATAGCACATCAGACAAATAAGCATCAACAGCAAGACACTATGAGAGAGCCTGTTTTTTTTCAACCATAAAGGAGAAATTCATCAAGATAACTAGATTCTCAATGAGCCACACACATTTCCTTTGTAAAATACTCAGCAACTTCAACATCCTTCATGACGTGCCAAGATCCACTTGGGAAACTGTAATTCAACCTTTCAGAAAGAAGGGAACAAACTTTTTTTGGTGTTTAGCTGAGTCTGGGACTAAGAGAATAAAGCAGAACACAAAAACAAAAAACAAATTCTATTTTGATTTTATTAACTAAAAAAAAAGAAAGAAAGAAAGAAAGAAAAGAACTATGGGTAAAGAGCCTTAAGAGCTCATTATAGTGCAGTCCTCACATTGCGAACAGGTTTTCTTCATTCCTCACAATGTGTCCCCAGTGGTGAACATAATGTCTGATAGAGCAAGCGTTCCATAAGTGCTGAACAAATGAATGGTCTCAAGTCACACAGCAGTGGCAGAGCCAGGGCTAGAAGCCACCACTTCCCATTATGACACACAACTCCAGGGATGAGAATTGATGTTGGACACTTCTTCTAAGTTATTCCTCTTTATCCCAGACTCTGGTCCCTTGTCGTAGCACTAATATCTTTAAAAATGGGTTCTATAAAACAAACAACTTTCTCTTTCTTGCTATCTTGGAAATACATCCATGACAAGAATTTCTGAATGAGGAGGGAAAAAGTGATAGCAAAAAGCAGCAACAGCTGGGTGATTCCCTGCAACAGTCAAAAACTTGGTGCTATCAACCAACAAGATTAGTATCCAGAAAAGGGGGCAGGGGTGCTCTGAGAAGAGGCTTTTAAGCTTTGTCCTGGCATGAAGTGCTCAGTTCTCCACACAGTTTATATTAGAAAATCCAAAAAGACATTTGGCTACTATTTTATGACTCAAATATTCCTGCCAGAACCTTTTGGGCTAAGCAATTATTAGTTGTCCTTTCTCCTCACTGAAATAATTGAGATATAAGTCTGAAATAAAAATTCCTCTCTAAAGAAAAAGCAAACTATTTTAACTTGTTACAATCCCAGGCTTCGTCATAGGTAATGTCTGTGCATTTTCTGTGTAGGATTCTCATCTCTGTTTAGTTGTGAAGTTATTTTGGCTTCTATTTTGACACCACCTAGAGCACTGCCACTTTGCTTTTTGCTGGTTAAAGGAAATTGGGGAAACTGGCCTCACCAATGATACACCCACTTCAAGTCTCAGTAGACAGCTACTGCTACTGATAGGGGCAGAGGAACTTTGGTGATCACAGGAAAATTCTCTCAAGCTGCCTCTGGGTGGGTCTCACCCATCAACATGGCAAGACAAACCTGTCTGTGAAGGAAAAGAGTTGTCAGTGAGCCACATGCTCCCTGAAACCAAAAGTGCTAATAAGTACCAAGGACTTGCTCAGATTCCTCTTTGCTGCTCCAAGGTCATAAAAAGAAGGAAGGAGCTTACCAACAGGAATAACATCTTACCAATCCTCCATTTTCTGTTCCTTCTCTACAGCAATGTCTCTGACTCAGCTCAGCAACACAGAAAAGACATATCTGCAGAGCCAGACCCTTGCGGCAGCTAGAAATATCCATCTGATGAAGAAATTGACCTGGGAGAATACTTTATGAAAAGGACCCCCCGTGCAATTGAAGCAACACTAAAAAGCTTTTGCACAGCCAAAAACACAATAAGTAAAGCAAGCAGACAGCCCTCAGAATAAGAGAGGATATTTGCAGGTTATGCTCTGACAAAGGTTTGATAACCAAAATCCACAGAGAACTCAAATTTATTAATAAGAAAAGAACAAGTAATCCCACTTCATTGTGGGCAAGAGACTTGAACAGAAGCTTCTCTGAAGATGATAGGCACATGAAAAAATGCTCATCATCTTTAATCATCAGAGAAATGCAAATCAAAACCACTTTGAGATAGCATCTCAGTAACAGTGACTCACACAACAAAATCCCAAAACTATAGATGTTGGCATGGATATGGAGAAAAGGGAACACTTCTGCGCTGCTGGTGGGAGTGCAAACTAATACATCCTTTTTGGAAAGCAGTATGGAGAACACTCAGGGATCTAAAAGTGGATCTGCCATTTCATCCTGCAATTCCTCTACTAGGTGTATATCCAAAAGACCAAAAATAACTTTATAACAAAGATATTTGCACCAGATTTTCATTACAGCTCAATTCATAATAGCCAAGTCATGGAAGAAGCCCAAGTGCCCATCAATCCATGAATGGATTAATAAATTGTGGTATAGGTATGCCATGGAATATTATGCAGCTTTAAAAAAGATAGAGACTTTACCTCTTTTACATTTACATGGATGGAGCTGGAACATATCCTATTTAGTAAAGTATCTCAAGAATGGAAGAAAAAAATATCCAATATACTCAGAACTATTATGAAACAAATTTATAATCACTCACACTTTCGTGTGAAGAATAGATCACAACTATGGCCCAAGACAAAAGAGGGAGGAGGGGGGATGGCAGGGAAAAGGAGAGGCCCGATCGAGGGAAGGTGAATGGTTGGATCACACATACTTGCATTATGGTACATAATGCAAGGGTACATGTCTGATCTATTAGTATAGAGTATAAATGTCTTAACACAATAATTAAGTAAATGAGATGAGATACATATTAACCAGAGTGATGTAAACATTCCTAATTCTATATGAAGTCAGCACATTGTACCCCATAAATGCATTAATGTATACATGATCTATGTATTTATGATTTAATGAAATAAATTTTAAAAATTAAAAAAAAACGGAAATATCCATCTGAGACAGTAATGGCCCATGTACTACTTCCAGCTGTTTCTGTCATTCTCTCAACACTGTATCCAACAACTAATGAGTAATGCAATGATTTTAGTCATATGCATATATTCTGCATGACCTCTTAGTGACCTCAGAAGAGCCTAGCTTAGCAAGTAGAATGAATTGTTGAAGAGAAAAACAAAGCTTTTTTCCAAAAATGTTATGGAAAATTCTGTTTTATTGCATTCAAATGTACTACAAGCATCTTCAGTAGCAATACTTTCCAGGGGCCTTGCTAAGAGGGTTTGATAGGCTTTCAAATAAAATGCTGTGTCCTCTGTAGGGACAGAAACAGAGACCTGGCTATTATCTCTCTTAAGGTCCAACCTCTCTCTTTAGTTCTTTTTAACGTATTTTTTAATTTCAAATTAATATGAGGGCACAATTTTTAGGTTACATTGTTCTCACTTCCAGGGTAAAGTTCCAGTTGTAAAAGAGCCCCTCATCCAGGGTGTGTGTTATGTACTCTCACAATGTGTACATTAGGTGAAATCCCACCACATGCCCTCCCTCCTTCTGCCTCCAGTATACATATTTCATTTCTCCTCCTCATCCCCTCATATTAGACCATATTTTTTTGTATTGTTCATATGAGCATATAATTATTTATACATTGTTTTCATATTAGTATTGAGTACACTGGATATTTATTTTTCCATTCTTGCGATACTTTACTAAGAAGATTGTGTTTCAACACAATCCAGGTAAATGTAAAAGATGTAAGGTATTCATCTTTTTAATGGCTGAATAGTATTCCATGGCATACATATTTTACAGTTTGTTCATCCACTCATAGGTTGATGGGCATTTGGCCTGCTTCCATGACTTGCAATTAAGAATTGAGATGCAATAAACATTCTGGTGCAAATGTCTTTGTGTCAAAATAATTTCTGTTCTTCTGGGTAGATACCTAGTAATGGGATTGCAGGATCAAATGGAAGGGCAACTTTTAGTTTTTTGAGGATTTTCCACACTTCTTTCCCAAAAGGCTGTATTAGTTTGCATTCCCACCAGCAGTGTAGAAGTTTTCCCTTCTAACCACATCCACACCAACATCTGCAGTTTGGGGGCTTTGTGATGTGGGCTAATCTTAATGGGGTTACAATCTTTCTCTTTGGATGATCTTGTAGGTTCTGAGTCTATATATTTCTCATGTCCACTCCCACCTTTATGGTCTTTAATCCTACCTGTTCTCTAATGCACTTCTTCCTAGTTGCCCTTGCTGGTCACCTCCAGTATACATATTTCATCCTCTTACATCTCAGAAAACTGAAGCCCTTAGCTCTCACTCTCTCTGCACAACTGTCTTATATGACAGTTACCTGCACACACATCTAGTATCCCTGCCAAGGAACATAGATGGCATCTTAGCCATCATTGTATCCTTCACAGTTTAACACAAGACCTAGCGAAGAGTATTTGTTAATACACCAAATAGTTGTTGAGTGAATTATATTAATAAAATGTAAATGAAAATTAGAAGTTCCAATGGGAAGGCAGACAATATGGTTGGTTGTTAAAGAATTTATCTAAAGGGCAGCGCCTGTGGCTCAAAGGAGTAGGGTGCCAGCCCCATATGCCAGAGGTGGTGGGTTCAAACCCAGCCCTGGCCAAAAACTGCAAAAAAAAAAAAAGAAAGAAAGAAAGAAAGAATTTATCTAAAAAAAAATTGGTCAACTAAACATAAAAAAAGGTTTAATTTTCCAGTGTGAGTGAACTAACTAGGACACAAGATGAGTGAAGCCCACAGATGCTAGGCAGGCTTGCACGCTTGCCAGCTCTGTGTGCACCCACTGCACCATGACGCAGAGCTGTGATCTGCCAGAGCAGGAAGACCCATCCTTAACTTTGTCTTTTTTGTCTACAGTATACTATCTGGTTCTTTTCCTCAACCAGTACCCAAACTCCTCATAGTTTCCCCTGCATTATAACAAAGCTTTATCTCCTTAATAACTAAGAGGATCACAACCATAATATTTCTTAAAACACCATGATGCACAGAGTTACTTGGTTTGTTTCAATTTATTGAACTAGAGAGTGGCTTTACAGCTATAATTCTACCACATGCTTTAACCAAGTTCAAGACCAAAATAAAGTTTTGTGAACAGTTCATGAATTTCAATATGTAAGTCACTTCCCAAGTGAGGAACAGAGAAGAAACTAAAATAAGTATGGTTTTCAGAAAGCACAAAAATTTTTTCAAGCTTTTTTTTCAAGAGGGGGAAACATGATCTTAGTCCCCTGAAACTCATCATTTTGTCATCTGATTCTTCAAGATCTAAAAATTTTTGCCAGATGTTTCATTTTTACTGCTTAATATAGTAAACATTCTTATATATTTTGCCTACAAAGATATTATATTAAGCTGTGGGTGATAAATAATAGGTGTTTGCTATGTTTCTTTATTTTTTCTTTCAACATGGCCAACATACAGTTATGTTCAAACTAACATTTATAACAACCATTTAATATTTAAGTCCTATTTATAAAATACAAGAAAGTGCTTTCATAAATTCTACAATTTTTTAAACATAGGTTGAAGCATGGTTCAGAAAGGACACAAAACATTCCTTTAACAGAGAAACTGAGGCACAAGAACTGACCCAGACATGCGGGAATTTCACTGTCATCTCTTTCGACCCTTGACTGGTTTTTGACTAGAACTCTTCCTTATTAAATGACATTTAAGGCCATATAATATTTTTTTCAAGTACAAAATGCAACAATTTTTAAAACAATACACAGAAATAGCACTTTACAGTTTTATAAATGATGGTCTAGTAGTTACCAGCCTGGTCTTCAAAACTAGGTGGATCAAGATTCTAACCTTGTCCTAGACATTTTCTATATGATCTTAAGCAAGTTATTTGCCCTGTCTTAGCATCTGTTTCAGAGCTGTGTAGAGTCAGCTAATACCACTTGTAAAAGCACATAGTTAAATTCTCAGGATCTGATAGTTAGTACTATCTATGCCCTTACAGGTATTTATGTCTCCTATATCTTCATGGTGAAATCATTACCTAATGGTGTGCCCCTCTACACGGCTTCCCAACTTCCTAATCAGTGATCTCTTGTTGGTAGTTTAAAATAGGCCACAGTAAGAGTACGCACACCACGGAATTCAGGCAATACTAAAAAGCAGGGCTTTCCCCACCTTTTATCAGTCCATTGCATAAAGGAAAATGGAATCAACCAACTGTAAGTGCACTATAATTTTTAATTTAACTGTAGCCAATTTGTTTTGATACGTAATCTGCTCATTCACAACTGGTTAGCTGGCCACAATACCTACTGTCCTAATTAACCTTTATTGATAGGTTCCCGTATCTATACCTCTACTCCCCACTCTGTTCCAAGGACAAGATGTCTACTATTTCTGCTTCTACTTGTCCTTTACACCCAGATGTATCACAGGAACCCCAAATTTGTTCTTTCTAAACTAAAATCCATTTATTCTTTTTCCCCAATCTTGCTCCTTCCTTGGTTGTCTTGACTCGTCACCACATGGAAGCACAAAATCCTAAAGCTGAGAAAGACCACAGAGATGATCTAGCCCAGCCTAGCCATTCCACAGGAAAATGAGGCAGAAAAGCCAAGTAACTGTCCAGGGTTGCACAACTGGTCAGCGGCATAACAAGGACTAGATCTCAGGTGTCCGGGCTCCTCTTACCATCTCATTGCCTTCTGCTTCAGGGAAGGAAGGGAAAGGAAGGGGAGGGGTGGGAATAAGTAAGGCCTTCCATGATCTCTGCCTCTCTGAAAGGGGAAGTTGCAATTTATGTAGCTTAGAAAGAACTGAAGTGACCTCGGAGTCTTCAGTTTAGTTTGCACAGCCTACCTTTAAGTTTCATAAGTCCCAGAAAGATTTAACAGCACAAGAATTGATAAACCACTGAGTAAACTGCATTGAGTATTAGGATCATTTGAACATTCATGGATGCTGTACCTTTTCTCTTTTGTTGATTTGTACATAGTGATTAAATATAATTCATAAAAACAGCTTTCACTTGTCTCTCCCTCGGTCTCTTGGTCTCTCCTCTCTCTTTCTCCCCCTTCTCCCTCCACTCTCTCTCTTTCCTCTCTAGTTTCTCCCCTTTCTCTCTCTCTCTCTTCTTTTCTCTCCTCCTTGGTGCTGCTCTGCAGCATCCCTCCCTCACCAATAAAAACCTTTCATACAAGCAAAAAAAAAAAAAAAAAAAAAAAAAACCATTCACTTTAATATTTCATAATTTCCTAGGTGCTTTCCTTCTGTAAATTTAAAGAAATTTTACCACCTGAGCAAAAGTGAGACCCCCAATCTCTACTAAAAATAGAAAAAACTAGCCAGACATTGTGGTGCACACCTGTAACTCCAGAGACTGAGGCAATAGGATCTCTTGAGCCCAAGAGTTTCAGGTTGCTGTGAGCTACAATGATGCCACAGCACTGTACCCAGGGTGACAGAGTGAAAGTTTGTCTCAAGAAAAAAAAAATTCAGATTCAACCTGTAACAAGAAGGGATCATCAAAGCTTGCTTTAGCAAATTGCCAACTTCTCAGTTACTTAACAGATGTCCTGGGCTTCCACCTGGATCACCTGCCTAGTAGTGTCCTAAAATTGGCTGCAGTCTCATTCAATCATTGATCAAAGTCCTATATGCTAGGTATGGTATTATGTGCTAAGGATACAGGTACATAGATATAGAAGGTATATAAGGCACCATCTCTCTCATCAAAGAGCTCATAATGGGAAAGGGAGCAGAAAAATGAACAATACACAGAGAATGCTTAGTGAAAAGTGCGTGACAGAAGCATACACAGGAAAGGGTCATGGCCAAATTTGGGGTGAAGTGAGGAAGGTGTTGGCAAGGCCTTTCTAGAGCTGGTTGTGACTGAGCAGAGCCTTGAGGATAACCTGGGAAATGGAAGAGAGGGGAGGTATGGGGTTGTCTAGGCAGAGAACAAAAGCTGAGCTGAGTAGAACAAGTAAGCCTAAAAATGAAAAACAGGGAGGTCCAGGGGCAGACAACTCTACATACAGCAGTTCTCAACCTGTGGGTCACGACCCCTTTGGAGGTCGAATGACCCTTTCACAGGGGTCACCTAAGACCACCCTGCATATCAGATACTTACATTATGATTCATAACAGTAGCAAAATTATAGTTACGAAGTAGCAACAAAAATAATTTTTTGGTTGGGGGGTCACTACAACATGAGAAACTATATTAAAGGGTCATGGCATTAGGAAGGTTGAGAACCACTGCTCTACAACAAGGTATCCTACTATCTGGTTTAACTATCCCTTGAAACTCAGTCCAAACTCCCCAGTCTTTATTGGCTTCTCCTACTCCACAGGCAGAGCTGTTAGTTTCTAGGCATTTGGGTTTCAGCCTGCACTTGGCTGGGCTCCAGCTTTCCTTCCCAGCATGTCTGTGGATGTTCCATGACTGACGTCCATACCATAACCCACTGTTGCATACAGTTGGAAATACATGAATCTCAAAGGAAAGTAGCCACCCCATGATAATGTCAATGGAGAATCTTCGAAGTTACACACAAACACAGCAGAGGGTAAAGGGAAAGGAAAACCCAAATCATTTCCTCCTAACTGGCAGTTATAAGTAGGAGCTTTGTGCTCCCTTTTAAAACTCTTAATCCTTCCTGTTTTTAATTTTGAGATTTAAGAGAAATACAAACATATTTTATAGAGCTCTGAAATGAACAGGGAACTAATAGAGATCTTTTTGGAGCATTTTTGCCAGTGCTTTTTCATCTATTCATTCTTGAGAATATTTGAGGAAAGACTTAAAGGAAGCTAACCTTTAAAGATATCTGCAGAAATAATATTCCAAGCAGGAGGAATAGCCAGTGTGAAAACCCTAAAGTGTGAGCTTGGTTGTGATTTGGGAGGATGGCAAGGAAGGCAGTGCAAAGTTGGCAAAAGGGGAAATTACAGGAAATGATGTCAGAGAGGTAAATGGAGAAGGAAGCATATATCTCAGGGTCTGTAAGTCCTTCCAAAGTTTTTCTTTTATTAAGGGAATAGAAAACCTTGCCAGGTATTAGAGCAGAGGAATGACAGTGACTTGGTTCTTAAAAAGAGGACTCCAGATACAGTGTTAAAAATAGACTTGTAGGAAACAGGGGTGCAAGTAAGAGACCAATTAGACAGCTATCACAATAGCCAGGTAAGAGATGACAGTAACTTGAGCTGAGGAGAACGTGAGGGGTGATCATATCCTGATTAGATTCTGCAGGATAGTCAACTGCACTTCCTGTCACAGTGGATGTTGAGGGGTGGGAGAGAGAAAAGAGTTAAACATGATTAGTTTGCTACATCTGCTATAATAAAGTACCACAGACTGGGTGGCTTAAACAATAGAAATTTATTCTGTCACAGTTCTGGAGTCTCAGAGTCTAAGAACAAGGTGTTGGCATAGTTGGTTCCTGGTGAGGGCTGTGAAGGAAGGATCTGTTCACGCCTCTCTCTTGGCTTACAGATGGCTGTCTCCATGTTCACTGGCATTCTCCCTGTGTGCTTGTGTCTGCCCAAACTTCCCTCTTTTATAAGCATATCAGTCATACTGGATTAGGGCCCACCCTAAGAACTTCATCTTAACTAAATACACCTGCAACAACCTTATTTTCCAAATAAGGTTATGTTCTGAGGCATTACTGGGATTCAGACTTCAACATGTGAGTTTTAGGGGACCCAATTCTCAGATGATGCCCAAAGTTTTGGCCAAAGCAACTATAAAGATGGAGTTACCATTAACTGAGATGGGGAAGGCCATGGGTGGAGCAAGGAGTTATTTAGAGCAGGGAATTTTTCTTTAAAGATAGAAGAGTTCAAAGTGTGAAAGAAAAGCCTGGTTTGGAGACATATATCATGTATATGACATATACAATTTTATATATAGACTCCTATGTACATACAATGTGTATGTGTATAGTACATACATGTATGAGCACATACATACATATGATTGTTTATAGATTACATAATTGTAGATGATATAAGATATGAGCACAAAGGAAATAGGGGTAGCTTGAGAAGGAAAGTAGATCAAGAACTAAACCCTGAAGCCCTCTGTGATTAAGGGGTTGGACAGAAGAGAAGGTGACTTAGGCACTTTTCAGAAATACTGTTAGGAGTAAGAAGATGAGCAAAACCTATAGCACAATTATCATTTATGAAAATTAAAATGCACAATATAAGAACATAAAAATACACAAAGATTTAAGGAGGCATATAAAAGTAATTAGAGGAGTTGCTTATATTGGGGAAGGAGAACAGGACTGGGAAATGTGGATAAAAGAAAATAAATTAAACAATAGAAGGGCCTTGCTCCGACTGATCATGAAAATGTGCCAGGAACTGAGGAGTATGATTCAATACTATTTGTCTCTGTGTGTGTGTTCTTTTGGAAATAAACTACATTTCCCACTCCCATTCTCCTCCCCCATATAAACGACCCCTCTAATTTGTTTTACATGACTCTTTAAATTGCTATGTATTCTTAAATTCTCATATTATGGTTCTTACAGTATACATTTTAATCCTCATGCTCATCTTCTTACTCCTAATAGTATTCCTGAAAGTGCCAAAGCTGCCTCCTCTTCTCTCCGACCTCTTACTCTCCAGGGTTAAGTCTTTGACCCACTTTCCTTCTCAGGCTACTCCTGACCCTTGGCGGTCTCCTCTTGTCTTGTGGCTTTATTAATGAACACTCACACATATATCCAACAGAGCTAGGTGCTGTTTGCCAAAAAAGACATGTACATGAATGTTCATGGCACTTTGTGCACTTTTCTGTGTGTATCATTAAGGAAGTTTCTTAGAGTTCATTAGGTACAGCATAATGAGAAGCAGATTTAATTTGGCTTCTTGGGTGTTAAGGATTGCTTTGTGGTCAGGCATGAGGACATTCAAAGCAACACACTCAGGGACATCATAGAATACGAGCATGTGAAAAACCTTCACAACTTCTCTTGGGCCTCAGTTTTTTTCTTTTCTTTTCTTTTCTTTTTTTTTTTTTTTTTTTTTTTTTTTTTTGAGACAGAGTCTCACTTTGTCCCCCTTGCTGTGGCACTCTCAGCAACCTCAAACTCTTGGGCTCAAGTGTTTTGCCTCAGCCTCCCGAGTAACTGGAACTACAAGAGTCTACCACAACACCCTGCTATTTTTAGAGACGGGTTCTCACTCTGGCTCAGGCTGGTCTGGAACCTGTGAGCTCAGGCAATCCACCTGCCTTGACCTCCCAGAGTACTGGGGTTATAGGTATATGGGGATACAGCCACAAGTACCCAGCTCTCTCAGTTTTTTTCTTAAGTAAGGTTGTCTCCACAAAGCACATTCAGATGTATTCTTTTTAAGCTTAAATGAAAACTAAATATGGAATGACAGCCTTACCAGAGTTGTAGCAATTCCTGTCAGTTGCAATTATGGAAACCCAATATTAGTCAGCTTACATAGAATGGGAATTAATAGTGTCTTCAGTTAAAGTCCAATTATACAATACATTGTTTCTCCTTCTCAAATACATCATCTCTCCCTTCTCAAAGGCTGGCTTCTTTGTGATCATTTCATTTTCTCCCACTGTGGACAAATTTCCTCTGTGTTGCTGGGGAAGAAAACTACAAGTTTTTTACATGTTCTAGGCCCTATAAGCACAGGGAACCCAGAATTTATTTTTCCCAGTGTTGAGTAGCTGGAAGATTGTTGGAATAACTTGTCAGGCACTGCATATCATTTAACCATACAAGTAACCAAAGAAATTCAAATTAAAAATAGTAAATGTCATTTCCAATATCAAGTTGACAATTTTGTTTAATATACTACAGTATATTTATGAAGATACTGAGCATTATTTTATATTGACAAATTTTGTGCAGCATGGATGGCCTTAAAAATAATTATACTCCCTGTTTCATTTCTAAAACTTTGTACCAAAAAATTACATAGATGTATGTAGAGATATGGCTACAAAGATTTTCCTCACAAGTTATTTATGGTGGCAAAAAATGTAGGCTAACAATAAATGGTTTAATGATATTTTGATATAATAGAATACTATATAGCTACTAAAAGTGAGTTACAGAAAAATATGTAATAAAATAGAAAAATAGTAACTTTATAGAATATTAAATAAAAGGTATGTGTACCATATAATCCATTTTAGCTTAAAAGAAGTGTAGATACACACAGAAAAAAGACCAGAAAGCTAATATCACAAAACACTAATAGCATTTATTATTTCTGGGTAGTGAAATTACTGGTTATTTTAAAATTTTTCTTCTTTTTTTCTTGTATATATTTTCAAATTTTTATGCATTTAATGTGTAGCAAGAAAAAAAATCAAAGGTTTTTTAAAAGGATAAAAAGATAATTCAAAGTGACAAATGTGAGGCCAGAGGCTTGAAATGGATACTGAAAGAGCTCACTGGAGGGAACTTGCCCCAAGTTGTGGCCAAGTGTAAGCAGAGGCTTTTTTGAGAGGAAACTGAGCAAAGGCATCACCTCTACCACATAAAGGATGATGACACACAAGTACATTTCCAAGTTTTGATATTCATTAGAAAATCATTCATGTTACTTAATGTACCTAGAGTGTTTATTCAATTCCAAAAGAATGCAGAGTACTTCTAAAACATATGAAACTGATTTTCACTTTTCATTGCAGCTCTCCATCATCATTTATTATTTTTTTTCTAACAAGTATGGTTAAAATTCTTTCACAGTATTGAAAAAATAAATGTTTCTTTTTTTAGGCAGCAGTGACTACATTAAAGTTGAGTCCTTTATATATTTTGTTTATGTTAATCCAGAGCTCCTGAAAGATAAGAAATGCTGTTTTATTCATCACAGTGCCAAGTATCAGCAGGCAGGATAGGCAAAAGTGAAAAGTGAAAAGCATTTAGGCAAAAGCACCTATTCTCAAGTCTTTTTGTTTTATCAGGACCTTTTCTCTTGGTCAAATATGTTAACATATAACTTCCCAGTGCAAAATTCCAAATTTATAAAAAAAAAAAAAAAAAATCTATTTTGCAAGACAGAATTTTTTACCTAAAGAGGAGAAAACCTTAAAAAAAAAAAAAAAATCTATGAATCACCAATTTTTCTTCTTTGAAACAATTTTTGTACCACACCCAGAGGTAGGGAGGTAAACAGAACCTCATCATCAGACTTAGTAAATCTCTCAGAAGCATAACATCCAAGCTTCAAGGGTTTGTTACAAAGCAGCAGCTGTAAATAAGCTGTCCATGCTTCATAATGAGCCCATTTCTTACTCCCAGTGAGACTAAAGTGCCTTGGTTTCAAATAGCACAATTTCTAGGGCCTGAAACAGTGCCTGACACTTAGAGTTAAACCTCTATTGAGTTATTAAATGAGCGAATGGAAATGGAAGAGGGATGAATGAAAGAAAGCAACACATTTTTGCACAATGATGTGAAATACCGTAACTTCATTGTGTTTTGAGACTTAGATATTAAGGAGCAATTAGAGAAAGAATTCTACTTTATATGTTAGGAACTTGAATACTTACTAAGCTTAGGCAGGCAATGCAACGGAATGGTAGCAGGAGTGGTGTAAGTGCACGTGCAGACACTGCTGAGTGCAGGAGAGGCTGGCACACTGACCACAGACAGGCTGATGCAGCTCTAGCCCACTGTGCCACAAGGGAATGCAGGTCCAGTTCTTCTAATTTTTTAAGAGCTTGAAATCTACATTGTTTTGTAAAAACTCCAAGGTTTTACATATTGGCTCAGAATTTAAAGACAGATCACGTGTGTTTTGCATGCCTATCTGGGCAGTGGGTCATAGATTTGAAACCTTTAGACAAAGTGAAGTGCCTGAGAATATTTATCCCAAGGACATGTGTGTTTGTGTGTCTGTGCATGCATTGTATGTTACTGCTGAAATAATTACCTTGTGGAACTGAGCAGAGTAAGGAGCAGAGGTATACTGTGAGCAGGGTTTTCAGCACTGGTGAGAGCTAACAGGAAAGTCAGGAGACTTACAGAGATGGGGGGAGGGGTTGCTCATCAATGGCCTGTGTCAGCACACTATCCCTGGATTTGCAAATATTCTTCTCTATGATTAGGCATCTGCTTGGCTAACTGGTGTCCATCAAAGTTGGGCTCTAACCACCCACAGAGACTGAAAGATGCGATATTATCTTCTTTGATGATTATTTATAAAAAGAACAGCTCCAGGTCCTTGGGGAAGACATTCCAGGATTGGAAAACACAAAAGAGGCTTTTAAAAAAAATATCTCAGAAGAGGCAGAGAAAGAATTTACAATTCCAAGTCTTCTAAAGCAAATGCTGTAAGAAAAGAGAGGCCAGGGGCCAAGAGTCAGGAAGAAGCCTATCTAAAGTCAGTCAAGCTGAGGGCAACATCAAGGCCACGTTAGTGGCAAACCTGTGGTAGATGTTGGTGTTTAGCAAGCTATACCTCAGCAGGTCAGTTTCAAATAAGTTTTCAGCCCTAGTTTAGAGTCCTCCCTCCAGACATCCACCTAGCAGTCTAGTGCATCAGGAAAACATGGTATGCCAGTGCTGGTGGCTAGGTGGGAATTCTGGCTATTCAAGAACCTAGAGGAGAAGCTTGTGCTGCCCCTGCATTTCCTGCTGCCCCAGGGAACCTTGCCTGCATAAGCATCTACCAACAGGTACTTGTAACTACCAGCACCATGTACCCATAGCTTTCACCAGCTGTGTGACCTTGGGCAATTTATTCAACCACCCTAAGCCTTGGACTCTTCAATTCCAAATAGGCATAATAAATACATACTACATAGCATTGAATAGGAAGAAAATCTGATCTTTGTATAGCACTCAACACAATGCCTGGCATAGGATAATGACTCAATAAATGGTAACTATCAATACTTCAACCAGTTCTCACCTGCACTATGTTAATCTTATATAAGAATGAATATACTATAACCTCAATGTCAATAAAATACACACAGAAAATAAGTTAAAAGGGGTGGCACCTGTGGCTCAAAGGAATAGGGCACTGGTCCCATATACCAGAGGTGGCGGGTTCAAACCTGACCCTAGCCAAAAACTGCAAATAAATAAATAAATAAATAAAATTTTAAAAAAAGGAAAGAAAGAAAATAAGTTAAAAGAATTACAGCTTAAATTTGAATCCAGATACTTACCGTCATTTGATCTTCGATACTTAAACTTAAATTGGGGGAAAGACTCCCTATTTAACAAATGGTGCTGAGTGAATTGGCTGGTGACTTGTAGAAGATGGAAACTGGACTCGCACCTTTCACCTCTAATAAAAATTGACTGTCACTGGATAAAAGACTTAAACCTAAGACATTGAAACCTAAAGATTCTTGGAAAGAGTACACGGGAAACACTTGAAGAAATTGGCCTGGGAGAAAACTTTATGAAGAGTACCCCCAGGGATATTGAAGCAATACCAAAAATATATTACTGGGATTTGATCTAACAAAAAAGTTTCTGCATAGCCAAGAACACAGTAAGTAAAGTAAGCAGACAATCCTCAGAAGGGGAGAAGATATTTTCACTTATTGTCGTTGACAAAGGTTGGATCACAAGAATCCATAGAGAATTTAAATGTATCACCAAGAAACGAACAAGTGATCCCATCTCATTATGGGAAAGAGATTTGAATAAAAACTTCTCTGAAGAAGACCAGCACATGGCCTACAGACACATGAAAAAATGCTCATCATCCTTAATCATCAGAGAA
>CAUYPK010133567.1:0-14822 GCA_963574355.1 Loris lydekkerianus | reverse complement strand
CAGTGGCTCATTTTGGGGTCCAGACAATGCCCAAAGTTCTCCACAGTTTTGCTCAAGCTCTCCCCAAGGCAGCTCAACTGAGTGCCAAGTCCAAGAACACCAAAAAAGTTCACAGGTAAGGCCTTTCCAGTTTGCAGTCTCCCTGCTGCTTGTACTCACGGTTGCCAGCGTGATTAGGTCGATCGAACACACGCAGCCACTTGCCAGTTTTCCACTGTTTTTGTCTTCCTCCTGGGGTCCAGATGTCCCTTGCTGGCTCCCTGTATCCTCAATGGGATGATCATAGGCAGATCCCACCAGCCAGAGATTTCTGGAGTCTTGTCCCCCAGACTCGCCAAGCACAGTTACAGGGAAGCTGTTACTCAGCCACCATCTTTAATCCTCTCTCTTGTTTTTGATTTTGTTTAATTCTGCTCTAATTTTAGTATTTCTTTTCTTCTGCTGGGTTTGGGTTTGGAATGTTCTTCCTTTTCCAGGTGCTTAAGATGTCCCATTAGGTTATTGACTTCATCACTTTCTGTTGTCTCGCAAAAGGCTTGCAATGCTATAAACTTCCCTCTTAGGACTGCCTTTGCAGTATCCCACAGGTTCTGGGAGTTCATGTCTTTATTATTGTTTTGTTCCAAAAATTTGGCAATTTCATCTTAATCTCATCTATGACTCAGATATCCTTCATCATAAGGTTATTTAGTTTCCATGTCTTTGTATGAGTATGCAGATACCTGTTATTGGTGAGTTTAACTTTTATTGCATGATGATCTGAGAAAATACAAGGAATAATTTCTATACTTTTAAATTTGCTGAGGTTAGACTTGTGACCTAATCTGTGATCAATTTTGGAGGATTGCTTTGGGTAATATGGACATGTGTATTCAGTTTTGTTAGGATGAAATGTTCTGTAGTTGTCTATTAAATTTAATTGTTGTGTGGTGAAGTTTAAGTCCTAAATTTCTTTGCTTTGTTTCTTATTAGTGGATCTATCCAACACTGCCAAAGGGGTGTTAACATCTCTAACCATTATGGTGGATATTAAATTGCTCATGTCTGTTAGGATGGCCCTTATAAATTGAGATGCATTCTGGTTTGGTGCATAAATGTTAATAATTGCCATCTCATCTTGTTGAGTGTTTGCCTTAACAAATATGAAGTTACCATCCTTGTCTTTCCTTACTTTTGTTGATTTAAAGCCTGGTGTATCTGCAAATAAAATTGCCACACTGCTTTTTTCTGATTTCCATTTGCCTGGATTACAGATGCCCATCTCTTCACTCTTAGTTTACATTTATCCTTTAAGGTAAGATGAGGTTCTTCTATGCAGCAGATATCTGGCCTGAGTTTTTGTATCCAGACAGCTAACCTGTGCCTCTTAAGAGGATAGTTTAAGCCATTCACATTATTTGAGAGTATTGATAAGCCTGGTAGTATTTTGGGTGTCAAGATTTTCAAAAGTCCAGTGGACATTTTGAATCTTTTCACCACTGTGGAAATTGGGTTTTGGTCAAGAATTTCAGAGTGAGTTTACTTTGGTTGTAGAGCATTGTGCTGGTAATTATGGAGGATGGGTCTGAGGATATCCTGAAGAGCTAATTTGGTTATGGCAAATTTCTTCAACGTGTGTATGTCATTAAATTATTTAACTTCTCCATCATAAATGAAGCTCAATGTAGCTGGATACAGAATCCTTGGCTGAAAGTTGTTTTGTTTTAGGAGATTAAAGGTCGATGACCATCCTCTTCTGGCTTGAAAAGTTTCAGAAGAGAGATCTTCAGTCATTCCAATATTCTTCCCTTTGTAGGTTATGATTTTCTTACATCTGGCCACTTGCAGGACTTTCTCCTTCATATTAACTTTGGCAAAGTTAATTGCAATGCGCCTGGAAGATGCTTTATTTAAGTTGAGTTGTGCTGGGGTTCTGAAACTGTCTACTATCTGAATTTCAGTATCTCTTGCCATGCTGGGGAAGTTCTCCTCAATTATCTCTTGGAGTAGAGGATCTGTACTTTTCAGACTATCGTCTTCTCCTTCAGGCATTCCTATGAGGCAAATGTTTGCTCTTTTGGAGTGGTCCCACTATTCTCTCAGGGAATGATTCGTTTTTGCTCTCCATTGGTCCTTCTCTTTGAGGTTGGGGAGTGTTCAAACGCTTTGTCTTCAATGTCAGAGATCATTTCTTCTGCCTGCTCAATTCTGTTACTGAGTGATTCTACTTTATTTCTCAGATCTCTGAGGGCTGCAAGTTCTTGCTTGCCTCAATATTTCAAAATCTTTGGTGATTTTGTCTTTGAATTCATTGAATTCTTGAGACAACTTTTGAATTGCTCCTTGAATTTCTAATTCCATCTTTTCCTTCATTCTGTTAATCTTATTAGCAATCCAAATTCTGAATTCAATTTCTGACATCTCATCCATTTCTTTATGAATGGGATCTTCTGTTGTGTCTCCTTTGTCATTCCTTGAAGTAGTTGATCTACTCTGATTATTAATCTTGCCAGAATTTTTCCACTGATTCCGCCCCATGATTATTTTTCGCCATTTGGCTAGAGAAGCTGGCAAGGTGAAATTGAATTGAGGGCTCTTAATGTTGTAATTAACTAGCTCTTTACCAAAGAACTAGAACAGGTGATTGTGGCTTTTCCCTTAGAGATTTACAAAGGTTCCATTCAGAACTACAGCCTGAAACTCTGGGGACCTGCTTGGTGTGGTGGGGCTAGATGGCACTGACCAGTATTCATCTAGTCTCTGTCTAATCCTAATGAATCAGTGGCTTTGGGCTGAAATCTCAGCTGTGGAGATAGATAAGCAACTAAGACATCCCCCCACAGGGGACAACTGGAAGGGGAGAATCCCACACTCCCATAACAACACAATCAGGGTACAACCTTGGTGGGTCCCTGGGTGATCAGCCCAGGTCAAGAGTTCTAAACCAATTGTCCACGTCAACACAAACACTGATCAGGTGGGAGAGTTCAAAAGGTCTTTAGCATCTAGGCAGCAGGGGTCCACTGGAAGCTCGATTTGACCCAAGTTGGAGGGACTGTGGAGCTACCACCACTGTCAGGGTGGTGCTGCCACTGTCGGGGGTGGTGCCACTGGTCTGGGGTACTGCTCTGTGCAGGTTGCAGGAGTTGGTGGGGAGCTAGAGGGCATTGCCACTGGCCACAAGGGTCACAGGAGCCACTGACCCCTGGCCTCGTGCCACAGGAGCCAAGCAGGGTACTGGGGGCAGAGCCACTGACCCCTAGCCTTGGGCCTCAGGAGCCAGGCAGGGAGCTGGAGGGTGGAGTTGCCAGTCTCAGGGCTTCAGGGGTCACAGGAAAAGGGCAGGAGACCCGGGCCATGGGCCGTGGGTTGCAGAACCCAGGTGGGGAGCCAGAGGGCAGGGTCTCCAGCCTCAGGGTTCACAGGAGCCAGGCAGGAGTTGCCAACCATGGCCACAGATTGCAGGAGCCAGTTGGAGAGCAAGAGAGAAGAGTCGTCGGCCACGGGCCGTGGGTTACAAAAGCTGGGCGAGAGTTGCCAGCTATGGGCCAAGGGTGGCAGGAGCCAGGTGGGAGTCGCCGCTGTGGCCGCTGGTCACAGGAGCCCGGGGGGAACTGAGCCGCCCACTGCAGGCCGCTGAACTGGGGAGCCAGTGGGCTATGGTCCCCAGTGGTTGGTAGCATGGGTTCCAAGCTATGCTCTTTCCAACACAGGGCAACCCTGTGACTCCCCACCTCTATTATAGTTTCAGCATAACTGCCCCACAGCTCATGAGGTGCCCCACCTTAGCTAAAATCTGCCAAACTCTAGATTTTGCAGGGAGTAGTCTTCCAGACCACCAGCAGAGGAGGGAGGAGGGGATTGGGAGTTCAGAAAGGTAGAGAGAATATTAGATCAACTTTTGGCCCAGGCAAGAGACTGCCTGGGCTTGCAGCAGTATCTCTCCATGGAGGGAGTTCTGGCCCTCAGTCGTTCTCTCCCCTTTGATGAAACAAAAGGTCCTCTGTTCTCTACTCACCTCGAGCAACTCTCCTGGAGGGGGGGGAAGGAAAGGATTCCCATCCTCTTTTGGATGGGTTTTGTACCTAAAATTTGTTTCCTTGGAGTCCCAGCTTTTCGCAGCAGGGGTGGTGTGAACTGATACTCTCTCTCATCTCAGCTCCCAATCTTCTGCTTTATTGGGTTATTTCTCCCTCTGGATAGGAGCCTCTGCCGAAAGCTGGCTTCAGTCAGCCATCTTGCCTCCCTCCTCCTTTTTTTTTTTTTTTTTTTTTTTTGTGTGGGTGGGTGGGGGGGTGGGTTTTTTTTGTTTGTTTGTTTTTGAGACAGTATCACGCTGTCCCCGGGGTAGAGTGCCATGGTGTCACAGCTCACAACAACCTCAAACTCTTGGGCTTTAGCAATTCTCTTGCCTCAGCCTCCCAAGTATCTGGGACTAACGGCACCTGCCACAGTGCCCAGCTATTTTTTGGTTGGAGTTGTCATTGTTGTTTGACAGGCCCTGGATGGATTCAAACCTGCCAGCTCCAGTGTATGTGGCCAGTGCCCTAGCTGCTAAGCTATAGGTACCAAGCTGTTCTTAAAATCTTAAAAACATATTTCCCATGTTGAGTTTCTCTGATTCTCTGGGGCATAGCCACACAGTAGTTTCATGTCATCTGCTCTCCACAGTAAATCTAGGAGTAGCACTCACCTTCTAAGCTTGGTCCTCTCCTTCCTCTGAAATTGTAGCTGTGCTTCCCATGGACCTGGGTATTCATGATGCCTATTTTGGCCCTGCGGGACCTGCCACCAGGTCTTATCAGTCCTGGCGATGCAGTCTGAGTGTCACCTGCACCCAGGAGAGAATGCAGAATCTCAGCTCCACCCCAAACCAACTGAATCAAATTGTATTTTAGCAAGATTCTCCAGAGACGGGTGTGACACACATGTGCACGAGAGTGTGACAGCAAGTGCCATGCAGCTCTGTCTTCTGCCCTTCTCTGATTGCGCATTATCTTGAGGATTGTTGCCCAGATCATGGTAGTCACCTGGCCTCCAGGTGGGGCAGCTCAGGTATGTTTATGCTCCAAGGGCCCCCTTGGAGCCACTCTGCTATTGTCTTACCCTGCTCAGGTCCCATGCCCTGTATGTACAAGTTGGTAGCTGTTATCACAGTGTGTAATTGTACATTTCCATTTGTGTAGGATTATTTGATTAGCCTCTCTCCTTGCTGGTCTTAATCTCCATGAGGGTAAGGCCTACATCAGTTTCACTCATCATTCTGTCTTCAGGAGTGACATAGGGTGATCAAGAACACCCCACAAGTGCTAAGCTCAGTGGAAAAAGCCAAGTATAAGAGACTAGATGCTGTATAACCCCCAATGATATAAAATTTCTAGAAGAGGAGAAAGCTGACCTTAGTTGTCTGACAATGGGAGTGAGTATAAGGGTTAGCTGAAAATGGACAGGGGAGACTTTGGGGGGTGATGGAAGTGTTCCAAAACTGGACTGTTGTGATGGTTGCATGACCATATAAACTTGTTAAAAATTATAACTGTGCAGTTACAATGGGTGAATTTTATGATATATAAATTATACCTTAATAAGCTGTTCAGAACATGAGATGAACTGAGATGAAATGAACCAGGATCTCACAGATGACCACATCCACTCAGCTGATGTGGTTCCCACCTCTCTCCTTTACCTGGCTATGAGCTATGCACACCCAGCTGAAGCTGGATGAATGACCAGATGAAGAAAACCTCCCTCCCCACCGTCCTCTTCCCCTGAGCCCAGCTCAGGTACAGATGCTGAAAGTGCAATTCCTTTGATAGTGATTCAGAGCCAGAGCAGGAGAAAGATTCATGATTTCTAATCACCCTTGTCCCCACTTGTATCTCTGTCCTCTCTCTAATTAGAAAGTTCTCCTTTGGATACAGCCCAGAAATCAGGACATCTTTGCAGCTGTCACTGCACAGATTAGCAAAGTAGTCAAGTGTTGGGCTTTCCCCCCAGATTAAAAACACCTTTCCTAGTTTTGCAAGTTTAGAATTTTTCTTCTAAATACATTTTTTCTCCTCTGAAGTTATGTGGTCTTGTCAGCTGCCATACAGAAGTGTTTAGGCCCCATACTGAGTCACATGCACCTGGCACAGAAGGTGTTGGCTTATGAGAGAAGACCCACATTTAGCCCTTCTCGGCTTGGATGGGGCCAGCACCTGTCCTTGTTTGCTTGTGCTCATGCCCTGGATGTGTCCCCTGTCCCCCGCTTACAAGTAGAACACTTGTCACAAATTACAACAGAAGACTTAGCCTCCAACATAAGTTCTTTTTTTTTTTTTTTTACATACTTTAACACTATGAACCTTGGAAAGTTCTATGTGCTTAATGAGAAATTTTCTTTATCACAATAAAAAAATGTAACAGTGGGATGTTGTATGACATCTGACTCCAAAGCAAATCTATCTATGTACTCCTTAGGGTAGGCTAGTTGTATTAACAAATAGACCCTGTGTTAGTTTCTATTGTTATATAACAAACTACTACCAACTTGGAACCATCAAAGACCAGTCATTTATCATCTCAGATGTCAGACACAGGGTGACTGCATTCTTTGCCCAGGGTCTCACAAGCCTAAAATCAAGGTGTGGCCACCAATGCAGAATATCCCTCAAGGCAAATACCCCTCAGTCTATGAATGCTTTCACCGGAAAGAGCCCAGCTGGGCTTCTTAAATATCCTTGCAGAATTCTTTGTCAGGAGCAGCCGGGTGAGCACTGAATAACCATGAGAAGGTGTGCGTCCGTCAGAGGCTGTTTTGGAATTCTGCCTGCCACACAGAATGAAAGAGCATTTCTTCCTCACGCAAGTAGTCCATGGCGGTTGCAGAGTAGGGCAGCGAGGTTAGCTGTTTTCCCTGAAGACGATCAAGAGCATAGACTGATGAAGGCACTACTATTTTCAACAAGTAATTTCCAAGGTATTTCTTATATTCTGAGCAGAAGTAAAACACAGAGAAGCATGATATGAAAAGTCTCCATGAACCAACCTGAGAATGGCACCTGTTATGTTGCCTACTCACATTTGAATGGCTGGCGACAGTCACATGACAGGAGCTAGCTGTAAGGGCTGCTAGGACAGGTTATCTTTAGCAGGGCAGCCACTTCTCAGTGAAGCCCTTAAACTATGACTCCAAGAGCACTTGTTTTTGGAGAACACTTCTACCACAACTGAATTGCCTCCAGGGAATGCATCCAAATGAGGTATATTGTCCTCTGAGGTTAAAAGTTAACATAGTAAAAACCAATACCTCAGTTCTGACCCTTCCTCCAAAAGGTTCCATTTTTAAAAATCTTAACATGTATATTACTCATAATTTGATTGCTCAATATATTCACTAGATTTAACCTCAAAATATTTTGACTCTTTTGAAAGATCATATCCATTCCCAACTGATGAAGATTTGAATGACTGAGATTCTTCCGAAGGATATGATGTAGGTCATCAAATCTGAGTTCCAAATATGTTTTTCAAAGATAGAAAACATGAGAAAAACTATATAACCTTCCAGAATGATTACTTTGAATTGTGACATTCTTTGGAAATAAAAGTTCTAGATGTTTCCTTTAAAATGTCTTATGTTGTTTGAGTCACACTTAATCACTTTCAGTTCTTCCTATCAGTAAAAGTGTGTTTGGGAGAAGTGCAGATAAAAGCTTTGAATTGCTAAGACAGCACTTACCAAACGTGGCCTTGAAAATTTTCTAAAGTTACTTTCTCCATGCTATTCTGGGCAAAACCCAAGAATTAGAGCAATTTCCTCCTTTCCTCACCTTCCTACTTGTGTATTTCTTTTGGGTTCTTTAAAAGACAGTAGATTAAAAAAAAAAAAAAAAAAAAAAAACCTCTCGTTCTACCATGGTTTTATTTGACAACCCCAAACAACACAAAGTATCATTGAGCTGAATTTTGTTGTGTCCTATGAAAGTTAACACTTGTCACAGAGGAGGAAAAGGGATACCCAGAAAGACAGACAGTTTTTTGAAAGTCTTTCCTCGTTCATGCAGTGAGGCCAGTGAACAACTGGAAATTGGAAAGAAGTCCAGCTTCTTGACTTAGTATCTAGCAACAAAATCTCCGTTAGAGAAAGAATGTGTGTGTGCACAAGAGAAATGGAAAATTCTACCTCTCAAATTTAAACACTAGCAGCATAATTGTGTAATGAAACTAGATTTGGGCCAACATATTTATTTTGCCTTTGCACATCTGTGGTCTTCCAGACCCTTCTATTGCACCCGTGTAGGAAGATGAAAAATGCTGTGAAAGCTGTGACCAATAAAGAAACCATACTGAAAAAATAAGAAGAGGCACCAATTAAGAGCAAATGAAGCTAAGAGTGAGGGTGGTAAAATGAGACCCATGAGGGCGGTAAGCTGAGGACGCATGAAAAAGGGGAGGGGGAGGGCAGTGCCTGTGGCTCAAAGGAGTACAGCACTGACCCCATATGCTGGAGGTGGCAGGTTCAAACCCAGCCCCAGCCAAAAACTGCAAAAAAAAAAAAAAAAAAGGTGAGGAGAGGGAAGAGGAAGCAGGAAGCAAAGGGACCCTGCACCCTTAGAGTTGTGTCTAGCTGGGGAACAAAAAACCCAACTGAAAGTGGTTTAAACTCATAGGTGCCTGGTTTTCCAAGGAAAGGAATTCAGAGTATCCTTCGGGACTGAGGGCATCGCTGTGCCCTTGCAGTTTCATTAATGTGCTAAGTCCCTTCCATCTTTCCACCTTAAGAGAGCTTCTCTTCGGCCCTCCTGGTTTCAAGGCATAGACACTATTTAGGGTAAAAGGATTATGGGAGTTGGGGCGATAGGTGGAACCACCTGGGAAGACAGGGGTCCAGAGCAGGGTGGATGCATTAATTTGAGACCGAGGTAGGGATAGCAGGTTTGCGTAATGACAAGGTCCACTATGGCGAGACGATGGAGGTGCGTGTCTGGGGTAGGATGGACAACAAAACCCTTGGAGAAGAATTCAAGAAACCAAGACTCAGGGTATTTAGATCATTCATATGCTCATTTATATGTATTTGAAATCTCCAAACATTAAAATAGAAGTGGCATTATTTTAAAGAAAATTATCACTCCTGCCTCCCCATCCCACATCCATATGACCTTCCAAATATGATCCCCGGTGGAATCACTGTAACGGGCTGTGAGTCTCCTGCTTTTCTTCATCTACAATTTCCTACCAGCCTCTTCTAGAGACGCAGATGGCCCCGTGTTGGAGGGAGCAAGGCTTTAGCCTGGCGTAGTCCCGCAGATGGCCCCGCGTTGGAGGGAGCAAGGCTTTAGCCTGGGACAATCCCGAGGGAGGCTCTTCTATGCCCTGCTCTCCCCGTGTGTTCCCGGATCCTCTGGGGATTCCTGGAAGCCTTCCAGAGGCTGACTCCTTCCCTCCCTGGTCCTTCCCTTATCTCCCTGGAGGCACACACAGGCTGATCTCAGCTGCTCACAATAAAGTCTCCAAAAGCCAAAACTAAAGGCAGGAAAAGGGAAGGGAAGATGAAATAGAGAAAGGGCAAGGGAGGAAGTTGACTTTCACTGATTTTCGTGAGGAGCTACTCTCTCCTTTGCTCTGGCTTTTTTATTTGCCTGGAAATTATTTTCAGTTTCGTTTCCTCTCACCCAAAGGAATTTGGTTTCCTTCAAAATCTACTTTAGGGAAACTTCTTCCCTTTTCATCTCTCCTCGTGCATGCATTCCTGGGAATACCTTCTTCTCTGAGAGCGCTTGGGGCCTCTGGTTCTCAGGTTTCAGCAGGAGCAGGAAGCTGAGCTGGGGCTTTCAAGCAGGTGGACCCTGCTGGGCTCTCCTCCCACCCAGCTCCCCCGAGTCCCTCTGAGGGGACCCTCCCTCTGGTGCTGCTGTTCTCGCCCCCAACACCGGGGAGAGACCAGTGAACTCTGCTGATGAGGCCTCCACCCCACACCGAACCGTCCAGGTCTTTAGAATGTGGCTACTCCTTGCCACAGCCGCCTACTTAGATGTTCAGGAAAATAGATGAGCCTGCCTATTTCCCCCATGTGTGGCATTTCTTGTCATTATTTTGGTGACAGAAGCCATTCCTTCCCTGGTGACCAGCTGGATCTTCAGGCTCCAGGCTGAATCCAATTTCAGCAGGGAACAGCTCTGATTTCAGCTGATGCCATTCACTTTTTACTTTGAGTTTAAACATTTCAAAGGGCTATTTTCTTCTTTCTGTTGACGCTCCCTATTTGGGGTTCCTCATCCACCTCCTCTCTCCTGGCCTATGACCTCACTATCACAGAGGCACCCTCTCCCGACTACTTGGAGTGTCAGTTTCCATGAGGAAGAGTGGGCAGGAGTGGGTGACAGCCTACACCTGTGTCACCTGGCGTCATCAGAGCCAGGGGGGAGGGGCAGATCCATAGATCATAGCCAGCAGGAATTTGTTCTGTGTAGTACGGTGGGCAAAAGCCCAGGGTGTTATTCTCAAGGCTTGCAAAGCTCCAGACTGGCCCATCTCTTCCTCCCTTCGTTCCTCCCTCCCTCCCTCCCTTCCTTCTTGTCTTTCTTTTTCTGTCTTTCTTTCATATCTAGAGAGTCATTCTGGCAAGTGACAAACCACTTCAGGACACAAGGCAGCCTGAGCCCGTGTGCGTTTGTATGTGTGTGTGCACCTTTGGCGTACATCTGTGTGTGTGTACACCTCTGTGCTTGTTCACTGGTGTGTGTGTGCCTGTGTGTGAGAGAGAAATGAGTGTAGGTGACGCCTGGTACAGACAGGACACTTATAAGCCAAGGGGAGGTGGTGTGCAGATCGCAGTGACTATAAAGTGACTCACTGCCTAACAAGGAAGCAAGGTGATTTTCATGGTAAACAGGATACACTCAGCCCAGACAATAGGAAATTTCAAGCACCAGTGGGTAGATCAGCCTCTCTATAGCACAGCCACATAAACTTCAAAAGGCTGGAGGGCTGGAGTCCAGATTGGAATGATCCTTCTGCCCCAAAGGCATCTTTGTCGATGTGGTACTCAGTAAACAATAACAGAATGACTGGCGAGGTGCTTTAAACTGAGGGTTAGAAACCATTTACTGACACAAGTGCTGTCTGTGTCAGCTGACTGTGGAACGGTGTGAGGACAGCAGCACCCCAGACTGAGGATGCAGGTGCGCGCATTGACCAGACCCCCCTCCCTTACGGTGTTCTCAGAACGCACACCAAATATCTGGTCGCAAAAAAGTGAGAGGATTCAAAGAACCAGACCAGCCTGCACATCCTTTGGGTAAAGTTGTAGATACTTAATTGCCAGCTGAGTGACAGTCAAATAGAGACTCTAAGGCATCGAATGCCAAGTAAGAGGGATGGCTCCAGTGACAGTATCGCAGTCTCAGAACAAACAGCCCAGGGTGGGAGTTGGAGTCCGAAGGTGGCCAGTCCAAACTGTGAAGCACTGTACATGTGGAACACACCAGGTTGCAGACACGTAGAAGGAAAAGAAGAAGGGAAATTTTCACATGAAGATTTTTATATGGATTACATATTAAAATAATAATCCTTGGTTTTTGGTTTGTTTGTTTTTGAGACATCTCAAAACATCTTAGCTCACAGCAACTTCAAACTCCTTGGCTCAAGCAGTCCTTCTGCCTTGGCCTCCCAAGTATCTGGGACTATAGTCACCTGTCATGTTACCTGTCTAGTTTTTCTATTTTTATTTATTTATTTATTACTATTATTATTATTATATTTATTTTTTTTTTTAAGAGAAAGAGTCTCACTTTACTGCCCTTGGTAGAGTGCCGGGGCATCACACAGCTCACAGCAACCTCTAGCTGTTGGGCTTATATGATTCTCTTGCCTTAGCCTCCCGAGTAGCTGGGACTACAGGCGCCCGCCATAATGCCTGACTATTTTTTTGTTGTAGTTTGAACCCGCCACCCTCAGAATATGGGGCCGGCGCCCTACTCACTGAGCCACAGGCACCACCCCTAGTTTTTCTATTTTTAGTAGAGATAAGGTCTCACTCTTGCTCAAGCTGGTCTCTCACTCTTGCTCAGGCTGGTCTCAAACTCCTGAGCTCGGGCAATTCACCAGCCTCGGCCTCCAGATTGCCAGGATTACAGGGTCAGCCTTGGCGCCTGACTGAAATGATAATATTTGGATGCATTCAGTTAAATAAAACATTATTAAAATCAACTATTTGTTTCTTTTTACTTTTTAAAACTAAATACTGCAAAAGTCAAAAATTCTTAATTGCCTATGTAGCTCACTTTGCAATTCTCTTTGATGGTCTTGTTCCAGAAATGCTTCTAGCAATCTCGGGGCCAGGAGGAGGAGCGGGGGAGGGGAGAGAATATTGTGATGGCAGAAATCACACTGGGCTTGCAATTCCCTTCCTGGCTGTGGGTTGCTGGGTGCCACATAGTTTCAGAAAGCCTCAGTGTCCTCACCTAAAATCAGCGCTTGTCAATCTGTAGGGTGGTTGTCACACCTAAATAGGAACCAAATATTTGGTGTGCTTTGTGAGAACACTGTAAGGGAGATAGTCCAGGTCAAGGCACACACCTGCACCCTCAGGGGAGCAACTTGCGTCTGGCTGGAGGGCCTCGGGTCTTGCCTTTTTTCCCCCTTCCTTTCTGTCAACCGGAGTAGCACCTCGGAGCTCCAGAGGCAGCAAGGCGGAGCTGAAATAACTTTAGTGAATTCTGAATGTGTGTGTCAACATTCCCAGTGTCCTGGCTAGTAGCACACTGGGCAAGTGTAGAGGGGGGTAGAAAATCCAGTGGGGACGGGGGCTGCAGTCTGTGTTAATGACAGAGCCACCACTCAAGTGGAGGGAGGGCAGGACGCAGCAGAAAAGGAGTCTGGGGGATGATGGGAAGGACTTAGAAGGGCCCCGTCCAGTTTTGCTAAAAGCTGCTCTCTAATATACTTGGATTAAGCAGATACATTTTTTCCTACTGTGTAAAGATATTTGATTTTCTAATTCTTTGCAGTCTTGCAAAGTCAACTTGGAGTTAACCATAGCTTCATAGACCTCCAGCTTTAATACATTGCCCTAATAGAATTTAGCATCCCCGAGAAAGAGGGTACAACTCAGAGACTCTCCAGGAGAAGAGCTGTGAATTTGCTACTCATGGATAAGCCCCCTGCCAAAGTTACACAAATAGCCGTGAATGTCCCAGGATCCTGGGGAGGCTCGAGGTGGTAGCAAAAGCAGATGATTTCAGAGGCCTCTGCTGGTGATTTGACAGTTCTCAAATAAAGGAAACTGATCTGAGGAGCAGTGAGAAAGGCTGCCACCCAGTTCCCGTCTGTTAGATCCACACTTTAAGAATGGCCACGTTTCTCCTTTCATCAGTTAGACTGAACGGTGGGAAAGAAAAACAGAACATGGCTAACCTTGGGCAGTAGATAATTGCCAGGTTACTCTAGGCAGTGTCACAGAACCACTGGTCTAGAAAGATTAAGGAGACGTTCTCTACTGTGATGGCACCAGTCATTTGAAGGGGGTCCCTCTTTTATGGACCTCCATTTCTCATTTACAAAACAACCATTAGGGCTGGGCTGGACTTTGTAAAGCCAGTTCCCTTCTTTATGCTTGAGAAAAGACCCCCTGTTACCTTATAAATGACTAGAGAAGATGGTGACCTGCCCCAAGTTTTCAAGGATGCCTCTCCTCTGCGTGACAAACGCACACACCCTTGTTTCAATAACTTAGCTGGTCAAGTGAAAGCTGCCAGGGGTCAGTCCATTCATTCTGCTGTAATTAACAAAATAGCTTAGTTGGTGACTGAAACAACTGAAATTTACTTCTGGCAGTTATGAAGGCAGGGAATTCCAAGATCAAGGTGCTGCCAGATTTAGAGTCTGGTGAGGGCTTTCTGACTCAGAGATGCCACCTTCTTGCTATGTCTTCACTGGGTACAAGCAGCAAGGCAGCTACAGGTGGCCTCTCTCATAAGGCTGCTAATCCGGTTCAGGGGGCTCTTCCCTCATGACCTGATCACCTCCCAAAGGCCCTGCCTCCTAATACCTTCACCTTGGTGGTTAGGTTTCAACGTATCAATGTGGGGACACACACATTCAGACCAGAGCACCAAGAGTTGCCTGTTTTTCATATCCTTGGGCCTAAGACAAATCCAAAAATAAAATTTCTTTCTTGATAGCAGAGTATTCTAGTGGGAAAATTGGTCATGATGTTAAATAATTAATTTGTCTTATTAAATTGTCCTCTCTGCCACCCCTATCATCCAAATTGGTAGAGAATTTTGAGTCAGCTGAATAATTTCACCATTATGTTAAGTCACTTAGTAAGTATAGGTTTTCTTCTAGCAAATCCTAAATAATTATATCCAATTGAGAAGGAGGCATTGTTTTTAGCTGGAGTGTAAAAATACCACTGTAGTGGCCAGTGTACTGAAAGGAAAAAATAACACAATGTCAGCATGGCAGCTCAAACAACTCAAATTTCACTCACATCTACCACAGGCTTGTCACACCTGGCTGGGCTGGACACCTTTGCCAAAACTCATCAAGTGATGGGTTTCAAACAGTTCTTCTTCCAAGGGGTGACACTCTCTCAGTGTACAGACAGGACTGTGCTGTATCCACACTGACCTCAGAAGCCAAAGTTACAGAAAAAGAAATCTAACCAGGAAATAACACCAGGCAGTCAGGAGGTCTGCATATGGCTACTGGGGGCTGAATGGTTCCCACACTACTCAAAACCCTTTTTTTTTTTTTTTTTTTTTTTTTTTAATTGTTTTTTGATTTATTTGTGGCGTCTGTGTTAAGGTTTTGTCCCCGGTGCCGCCCCCACCCCCATGGCCGCGGCCAGCACG
>CAUYPK010133566.1:0-61714 GCA_963574355.1 Loris lydekkerianus | reverse complement strand
TTTTGATCACTATTGATTTATAGTACAGTCTCAGGTCTGGTAGCGTGATTCCTCCTGCTTTGTTTTTATTACTGAGTAATGTTTTGGCTATTCGAGGTTTTTTCTGATTCCATATAAAATGAAGTATTATTTTTCCAAGATCTTTAAAGCATAACATAAGAAACATTCTAATAACAATTAGAGCACAAAACTATCGGCATAAACATACTTCCAAAAAGAGAAACTACTGCATTTCATTAGATGGTGCTTCCTAGACTGAGGTCTATCTTCCTCTCTGGCTGGTAAAGAAAATTTTGAACAGAAGATTGTAAAACATTTACAAGTTGAAGAAAAGAATCTGAGGAAGACAGATAAAGTAGTAAAGATGGAGGCTGAATTTTAGAAAGTAAGGAAGTATAAACAAGTAGTTTAACCACTCTTTCAAAAACTTCAAGTGAAAAATAAGGGTCTTACTTAATTCTTCTCTAGTAGGATTACCCCTATTTCACAAAGATGAAAACTTTAGAATAATGAGATTAAATAAATTATCCATGGTAATAAAGTCAGAAAATTGTAAAGCTAGGGATCAAACATATCTGCCATTAAAAGATAATGATTCTGCTTCTATACCATATAAGGTAGTCTATAAGGATATCTAGCAGAATGAATCAGTGACTTTACTATGATGAATGATTTCACAAATTTTTTTTTGAGACAGTCTTATTTTGTCACCCTCGGTAGAGTGCCGTTGCATCATAGCTCAGAGCAACTTCAAACTCTTGGGCTTAAGCAATTCTCCTGCCTCAGCCTCCCAAGTAGCTGGGACTACAGGTGCCTACCACAACACCCGGCTATTTTTGTTGTTGTTGTTATTGCAGATGTCACTGTTGTTTAGCTGATTTGAACCCACCAGCCTCAGTGCTTGCGGCCAGAGCCACAGCTACTGTGTTACAGGCGCCAAGCTGATTTCAAGACTCTTCATCAAACTATTCAGGAGAAACATTTTTAAAGGCTCAGTGATTAAACATACTCCACAGTGAGATAATATTTGTTAGACTACATGATGAGTAATTTAAAATCTAAACACAAAAAGCTCCCCAAATCAAGTAATGATAGGTCTTACTTACTTCAGTATTTCTTCTCTGCACTGCCTCTGTGTGGCAAAACAAGCTATAGCCCACATTTTAATTTCAACTCCTGTGTGGAACTGTTTCCCTCGCATGTCCCATACACCATGGCTTGGTGTAGCTACTGTCCGGTTCTGTAGAAGGATGAAAAGAAATAATATGGCAAAAAAGAGCAAAAGCTAACAATATATTTCAATGAACTGAAGATAAGCATTTCAAATTGCTGAATTTCTGATATTCTACATGAAGTACGCTTTTCTAAATCAGTATTATTTATACTTTCATTATTAAAAAAACAAAAATTCTACTAAGCTCAGACACCTTTAACAAAAATAAAAAACTGTTGAACAATTAAACATTTTCTAAATTACAGAACTAGGATGTTCTGTTTATACTACATACCTATACTATATATATAAATCATATATATTTATATATACATATATGATTAAAACATCATGAGGATTTACCCGTCCTCCATACTGGAGCATAGGTGCTGGAAGTACACGTCCGGTTACATGGGCCATTTCATCTCGAACTTTAAATTGAAACTCCTGAACAAATGGATCTGTTTCATAATTTGCGCTTCTTACCTAACAATAGAAAGTTTATAGTTACTTTCAATATTTCCTCAAATCCCTTCAGTTTTTGTCACTGTGTCAACATGTGTTTATTATAAATAGGTCTAATTAATGGTGTTCTAACTACAGAGCAGAGAATTTTAACCTGGGACCATAGGTGATGAATGAATTGAAGAAAGTCTGAACTCTTGGTAATTTACACACAATTTATATGTATGTATTAGGTTGAACAATAAAAAAATTCAATTATTTATGACCCAGGAAAATGGTAATTTTTCTATAACTGAACCTAGTAGTTTTGGGATGGGGAAAGGAATACCTCACCTAAAAAGATTAAGAACCTCTGATTATAGAGAACTCAGATACATATTAAAATTTATTTTATGTAGTTTCCTACTAAGAAAACATTAAAAATATTAATAAAACATTTTTAAAAGTTACTTGATTTACAATTTATATAAATTTTACTTCACTATTTTCTGATGCATGGTGCCACATGGAGTACACTTAAGACAGCTAAGAAAGCTAGTATAAAGCTAGGCACAGTGGCTCAGATCTATAATCCAAGCACTCTGGGAGGCCAAGGCAGAGACTTGAGCTCAGCAGGATCACTTAACCACCAGAGTTTGAGTTTGCTGTGAGCTATGACACCATGGACCTCTACCCTGGGGCTACAGAGTGAGACTCTGTCTCAAAAAAGAAAAAGAATCCAGTGTGAGTTATATGTTGTAATTTTTATGTAATATATCTATATCTATATCTATATCTATATATATATATATAATCAAAGATAAAGAATTTATTGTGATTTAGCTTTCACTATAATTCATGCTCATAGCATGCTATAGTAACTGGTTTTCCAATCACATTTACTTGTTTTCACAGTAAAGGCCCAACAAATTTATAAAAAGGTGCTGTTCAAGTCTTTGAATAAAAATTGCTTAAAAAAGAAATCTACACATAGGGGTGGCACTTGTGGCTCAGAGGAGTAGGGCACTGGCCCCATATACCAGAGGTGGTGGGTTCAAACCCAGCCCCAGCCAAAAACTGCAAGAATTCAACAAATTTAAAGACAAAACCACCAAAGATTTTGACACACTGAAGCAAGAATTTGCAGCCCTCAAAAATCTGAAAAATACAGTAAAATCCCTCAGTAACAGAGTGCAGCAAGCAGAAGAAAGTATTTCTGACATTGAAGAAAAAGCCTTTGAACACTCCCAAACTCTCAAAGAGGAAGAGAAATGGAGAGCAAAAACGGATTAATCTCTCAGAGAGCTCTGGGATAATTCAAAGAAGGCTAATATCCACCTCATGGGAATCCCTGAAAGTAATGAAGTGGCTTTGCTAGACACAGAGGTCCTTCTCTATGAAATTATGAAAGAGAATTTTCCAGACATGCCAAGAGATTCTGAAATTCAGATAGAAGACAGTTTTAGAACCCCAGCATGACTCAATCTGAATAAGACATCCCCGACCACCCCAATCCTCTACCACAAAAGTAAACTCACTTAGAACATTTTGATCAAACTCCAACGTCCACAGTGGTGAAAGAATTAAAAATGTCCATTGGACTTTCGAAAAACTTGATACCCCAAATTTTACCAGACTTATCAGTATTCTCCATTAATGTGAACAGCATAAGCTGTCCTCTAAAGAGGCACAGGTTAGCTGACTGCATACAAAAACTCAGGCCAGATATTTGCTGCATACAAGAGTCACATCTTACCTTAAAAGATAAATAAAGACTCAGGGTGAAAGGATAGTCGTCCATATTTCAGGCAAATGGTAATAAGAAAAAAAGCAGGTGTTGCAATTCTATTTGCAGATACAATAGCCTTTAAAACAACAAAAGTAAGGAAGGATAAGAATGGTCACTTCATATTTGTTAAGGGTAATGCTCAACATGATGAGACTTCAATTATTAATATTTATGCACCCAACCAGAATGCGCCTCAATTTATAAGAGAAACGCTAACAGACATGAACAACTTGATTTCCTTCAGCTCCATAATAGTCAGAGATTTCAACACTCCTTTGAAAGGGCTGGATAGATCCTCCAATAAGAAGCTGAGCAAAGACATTTTAGACTTAAATCTAACCATCCAACATTTGGATTTAGCAGACATCTACAGAACATTTCATCCCAACAAAACTGAATACACATACTTCTCATCATCCCATGGAACATACTCCAAAATCAATCACATCTTAGCTCACAAGTCTAACCTCAGTTAATTTAAAGGAATAGAAATTATTCCTTGCATCTTCTCAGACTACCATGAAATAAAAGTTGAACTCAATAACAACATGAATCTGCATACTCATACAAAAACATGGAAGTTAACCTTATGCTGAATAATAGCTGGGTCAGAGATGACATTAAGAAGGAAATTGCCAAATTTTTGGAACAAAACAACAATGAAGACACGAATTATCAGAACCTCTGGGATATCGCAAAGGCAGTCCAAAGAGGGAAATTTATAGCACAGCAAGCCTTCCTTAAGGGAATGGAAAAAAAGGAAGTTAACAACTTAATAGAACACCTCAAGCAACTGAAGAAGGAACAACATTCCAACCCCAAACACAGTAGAAGAAAAGAAATAACCAAAATTAGAGTAGAATTAAATGAAATTGAAAAAAAAAAGAATTATACAACACATCAATAAATCCAAAAGTTGGTTTTTTGAAAAGACCAATAAAATAGATAAACCTTTGGCTAACCTAACAGGAAAAAAGGAGTAAAATCTCTACTTCCACCAATCAGAAACAACAAAGGCAAAATAACAACAGTCCCCTCTGAAATTCAAAAAATCCTTAAAGAATATAATAAAAAACTTTATTCTCAGAAATATGAAAATCTAAAGGAAATTGACCAATACTTGGAAGCACGTCACCATCCAAGACGTAGCCACAATCAAGTGGAAATGTTGAACAGACCAACATCAAGTTCTGAAATAGCATCAACCATACAAAATCTCCCTAAAAAGAAAAGCCCAGGACCAGATGGCTTCACGTCAGAATTCTACCAAACCTTTAAAGAGGAACTAGTACCTATATTACTGAACCTGTTTCAAAATATAGAAAAAGAGGGAAGACTACCCAACACGTTCTATGAAGCAAACATCACCCTGATCCCGAAACCAGGAAAAGACCCAACAAGAAAAGAAAATTATAGATAAATATCACTAATGAATACAGATGCAAAAATATTTAACAAGATCTTAACAAACAGAATCCAGCAACACATCAACAAATTATACATCATGACCATGTCAGTTTTATTTCAGGGTCTCAAGGCTGGTTCAATATACATAAATCTATAAGTATAATTCAGCACATAAACAAATTAAAAAACAATGACCATGTGATTCTCTCAATTGATGCAGAAAAAGCTTTTGATAATATCCAGCATCCCTTCATGATCATAACACTTAAGAAAATTGGTATAGAAGGGACATTTTTTAAACTTATAGAGACCATCTACAGCAAACCCACAACTAATATCATATTGAATGGAGTTAAATTGACATCATTTCCACTCACATCAGGAACCAGACAAGGCTGCCCATTGTCTCCACTGCTCATTAACACTGTAATGGAAGTTTTAGCCATCGTAATTAGGGAAGAAAAGGTGATCAAGGGTATGCATATAGGGTTAGAAGAGATCAAACTTTCGCTCTTCACAGATGATATAATTGTATATCTGGAAAACACCAGGGATTCTACTACAAAACTCTTAGAAATAATCAAGGAATACAGCAGCATCTCAGGTTACAAAATCAACATTCATAAATTGGTAGCCTTTATATATATCAACAATAGTCAAGCTGAAAAAACAGTTAAGGACTCTATCCCTTTCACACTAGTGCCAAAGAAGATGAAATATTTGGGAGTTTATCTAACAAAGGACGTGAAAGATCTCCATAAAGACAACTATGAAAATCTAAGAAAAGAAATAGCTGAAAATGTTAACAAATGGAAAAACATACCATGCTCATGGCTTGGAAGAATCAACATTGTTAAAATGTCCATACTACCCAAAGCAATATAAAATTTTAATGCAATCCTTATTAAAGCTCCACTGTCATACTTTAAAGATCTTGAAAAAATAATACTTCATTTTATATGGAATCAGAAAAAAAACTCAAATAGCCAAGACATTACTCAGAAATAAAAACAAAGCATGAGGAATCACAACACCGGACCTCAGACTATACTATAAATCAATAGTGATCAAAACAGCATGGTACTAGCACAAAAATAGAGAGGTAGATGTATGGAACAGAATAGAGAACCAAGAGATGAACCCAGCTACTTACAGTTATTTGATCTTTGACAAGCCAATTAAAAACATTCAACAGGGAAAAGATTTCCTATTTAACAAATGGTGCTGGGTGAACTGGCTGGCAACCCAGAAGACTGAAACTGGACGCACACTTTTCACCATTAACTAAAATAGACCCTCACTGTATTAAAGATTTAAACTTAAGACATGAAACTATAAAGATACTATAAAAGAGTGCAGGGAAATCCCTTGAATTAATGAGTCTGGGTGAGTATTTTATGAAGAAGACCCCCCGAGCAATTGAAGCAGCTTCAAAAATATATTACTGGAACCTGATCAAACTAAAAAGCTCCTGCACAGCCAAGAACACAGTAAGTAAAGCAAGTAAACAGCCCTCAGAATGGGAGAAGATATTTGCAGGTTATGTCTTCAACAAAGGTTTAATAACCAGAATCCACAGAGAACTCAAACATATAAGCAAGAAAAGAACAGGTGATCCCATTGCAGGCTGGGCAACTTCTCTGAAGAAGACAGGCACACGGTCTACAGACATATGAAGAAATGCTCATCATCTTTAATCATCAGAGAAATGCAAATCAAAACTACTTTGAGATATCGTCTAACTCCAGTAAGATTAGCCCATATCACAAAATCTCAAGACCAGGGATGTTGCCATGGATGTGGGGGAAAGAGAACACTTCTACACTGCTGGTGGGAATGCAAATTAATACATTCCTTTTGGAAAGATGTTTGCAGAACACTTAGAGATCTAAAAATAGATCTGCCATTCAGTCCTATAATTCCTCTACTAGGTATATACCCAGAAGACCAAAACTCACATTATAACAAAGATATTTGTACCACAATGTTTATTGCAGCCCAATTCATAATTGCTAAGTCATGGAAAAAGCCCAAGTGCCCATTGATCCACGAATGGATTAATAAATTGTGGTATATGTACACAATGGAATATTAAGCAGCCTTAAAGAAAGATGGAGACTTTACCTCTTTCATGTTTACATGGATGGAGCTGGAACATATTCTTCTTAGTAAAGTATCTCAATAATGAAAGAAAAAGTATCAAATGTACTCAGCCCTACAATGAAACTAATTTATGGCTTTCACATGAAAACTATAACCCAGTTACAACATAAGAATAGGGGTAGAGGGAGGGGAGCGAGGGGGGAGGATGGGTGGAGGGAGGGTGACTGGTGGGATTACACCTGTGGTGCATCTTACAAGAGTACATGTGAAACTTAGTAAATGTAGAATATAAATGTCTTAACACAATAACTAAGAAAATGCCAGGAAGGCTATGTTAACCAGTGATGAGAACATGTCAAACGGTCTATAAAACCAGTGTATGGTGCCCCATGATCACATTAATGCACACAGCTGTGATTTAATAAAAAAAAGAAAAGAAAAGGAAAAAAGAAAAAAATTAGATAAATTACTTTACCTGACTTAAAAATTTATTACAAAATTATAGTGACCAAAACAGTATGGTACTGGCATACAAACAGACACATGGAGCAATGGGACAGAATAAAGAACAGATATAAATTCACAGGTTTATAGCCAACTAATCTTCAGCATAGGGGCCAAGACCTTACAATGGGAAACAGACAGTCTTGTTAATAAATGATGCCGGGGAAACTGGATAACTAAATGCCTAAGAGTGAAACTAAACTTTCATCTCTCACCATATATAAAAATCAAATAAAAATAGATTAAAAACTTGAATCTAACACCTGAAACTAAAAACTACAAGAAGAAAACATTAGAGAAACACTCTAGGACATTGGTTTGGGCAAAGATTTGTGTGAGACCTCAAAAGCACAGGCAAAAATAGATAACTGGAATTTTATGAAACTAAAAAGTTCTTCACAGAAAGTGAAACAATCAAAGTGACTAGACAACCCACAGAATGGGAGAAAAAAACTATTTATCTGAGAAGGGATTAATAACCAGAATATATAAGGTGCTGAAACAACTCAATAGCAAAAAAAAAAAAAAAAAAAAAAAAAATTGATTTTAAAACTGGGCAAAAGATCAGAACAGACATTTATCAGAAGAAGACATATAAATGGCCAACAGGCATATAAGAAAATGCTCATCACTATTATCTGAGAAACACAAGTCAAAGCCACAATGCATTTAAATGGCTCGTCTCAAAAAGAGAGGCAATAACAGATGCTGGCAAAGATGCAGAGAAAGGGAAACTTTCACAGACTGTTGGTGGGAATGAAGATTGGTGCAGCCATTATGGAGAACAGTATGGAGGCTCTTCAAAAACTAAAACTAGAACTTCCATGTCATCCAACAATCCCATTGAAGACAATAAGGAAGTTAGGTGAGATGGTTCACGCCTGCAATAGCAGCACTTTTGGAGGCCAAGAGGGGAGTATTCCTTGAGGTCAGGAGTTCAAGACAAGCCTAGGCAACATATTGAGACCTAGTCACTTAAAAAAATTTTTTTTAGTCAGGCATGGTGGTACGTGCTTGTATCCTTAGCTACTCAGGAGACTGCAGTAGGAGGATCTGTTGAGCCCAAGAGTTTGAGGTTACCACAAGGATGAACAGTAACCACTGCACTCAGGCCTGGGTGAGCAAGACCCTGTCTCTAAATAAATACATTAAAGTGTAAAAAGAAAATAAATCAATATACCAAAGATATATCTACACTCCTATGTTTATTGTAGCACTATTCATAATAGCTAAAGTAAGCTAAGTGCCCATTAACAGATGACTAGATAAAGAAAATGTGGTGTATATATGCAGTAGATTATTACTCAGTCATAAAAAATGATGAAATACTGTCATTTGCAGCTGCAACATAGGTAGAACTGGAGACCATTATGTAAATGAACAGAAAGACAAATACAGCATGCTCTCACTCCTATGGGAGCTATAAAAAGTGGATCCCATGAAAATACAAAGGTTGGCAGAGGTGGCTGAGAAGGAGAGAGGGAGGAGGGAAGAAAGCGAAAAAAAAAGAATACCCATTTATAAATGCATATTACCATTGATATATAAATTTAAAAACAGTAAAGACAGAAAGTTATATATGCATCTTATAGCTCAATAATTTTTTAATTCACATTCTCACTTTTAAGTGGAAGCTGAAAAAAAAAAAAAATGTGCTTGTAGAGATAGGGGTAGAATGATGGTTACCAGAGCCTGGGAAGGGGAAGCAGAGAGGACAGATAAAGTGAGGATGCTTAATGAGCACAACAATACAGTTGGCTAGAAGGAAAAAGATCTAGGATACAGTACCACAATAGGGGGACTACAGTTAACAATAATTTACTGTGCATTTTAAAATAGCTAAAAAAGTAGAATTATAATGTTCCTAACACAAAGACATGGTAAGTGTTTGAGGTAATGAATGCCCCAATTATCCTGGTTTGATCATTATACATTGTATACCTGTATCAAAACATTACATGTATCCCATAAATACATATAACTATTATGTGCCCATACTAATTAAAAATAAAAATAATGCATTCTACTTTCTTTGTACATTATTTTACAGTTGGTTTCCTTTCATCCTTGTTATTTCTGGTAGTTTTAATTCCATATATTAATTAAGATTCTTAACCCTTCATAACCTTAATAGCTAGTAAAAATTCAGTAGAAAATAATTTCACAGTTTTTAAATAGCATATGTTTTCTTCTAGCACAGGGCATGCTTATTAGAGTCTCTAGTTTTTCTTTAATAAGATGTCAAAAATATTACATATAAGTTTAACCTTACGTTCAGAATTAATGTTCTAGTAGCTTATCTGATTTGGAAATGATCTAGATATTTAATGAATGTTATTTAATTCAACTTAGTATAGTTTTAAGGTTTTAAGTTATCAAAAAGATTTTGAAAATCAGTTTTAAACAGACCTATTATAACCTTAAATAAGGCTAGCTGTCTTATCAAGGTACTTTTCTTGTTGACAAATTTTGTAACAGAGATAATGAGCTAATTTGACTAGTAAAGCTAGGTGGAATATTCCTTGTTTACTAAATCATCAACATTCTCATTTATTAAAGATTAAAGTCATATGAACTTGAAAATCATCCGGGTTAGTTCCTGTCTCTTCTGAGGAAATAATTAATTGAAGTACTTATTTTTCTTTAGGCCAATTAAATAGAGCTTTTAAAATAATACTTCTAATAGTATCATCCAGAAATATCATTTCTAATAATGCCATCTACATATAACATCATTATATGTAGAATAATATTGCATATAATGACACACAAATATATAGACACACATAAAGATACAGACAGACACAGATTTATGCATTCTGTTTTGAAATTTTAGCTATGTGTCAAGTATAATAACAAAATGTACTAGTTGAATACGGATCGCGTCTCTGGCCATTAAAGTTACCTGTTCAGATGACTAACCTTATATTAATATTTGTGAAAAGAACTTTTAAGGTTTTTTAAACTGCTGGTTTATTTCTGAAAAGTTTCTGTTTATTTTTCTTCTTCTGATGAATCATTTCCCTTAAGCCTTCATTTTAAAGATTTAGACTTCTCAAAGACAGAGAGAAAGTACGTTAAGTTTTCTTTAAGAAAGAGTTCTGGAGCATATTTGTCTATAAGGAGTCAATCTTACTGAGACTGTGGGCTAAATTTTTGATGAGTGACTAATGAAACAGCCTACTTCCAATTAGTCTTTATCTTTTTTAGCCTTAGGTGGTTGCTTTTCTAATAGTCCAGAGTTGTGTGTAAGATCAAGACTTACATTTAGTTGTAGCAGATACTCCTGGTTCATTTGAGGTTCTAATTTTTTAAGAAAGTTAATGTTAAGGAGATTTAGTTGAAAAAAAAAGCAAAGATCAAAGAAGTTGATAAATTTGATATAATTTTTTATTAGTGTGCTATAGGGATCCCTTTAGAGAGGCTTTTTTTGAGTCATTCTGCATTTTGGGAACTTCTATATATCGATCAAAAATGTATCTCATTGCTCCTGAGACATTTTAGATCTCTCCTTTTTTCTAATGCATCCATTATGGATAATTGCATCTAAAATAAAATTTCCCATGCCAGGCACGGTGGCTCACACCTGTAATTCTAGTACTCTGGGAGACCCAGGTGATTGCCTGAGTTCACGGGTTCGAGACCAGCCTGAGCAAGAGTGAGACCCTGTCTCTAAAAAATAGCTAGGTGTTGTGGAGGGCACCTGAAATCCCAGCTACTCAGGAAGCTGAGGCAAGAGAATCACTTGAGCCCAAGAGTTTGAGGTTGCTGTGAGCTATGACACCAAAGCACTCTACAAAGGGTGACCAAGTAAGACTCTGTCTCAAAATAAGTAAATTAATTAATTAATTAATTAAAATAAAATTTCCTAATGTGGCCATTGTAAGTCTAAATTATCTTTCTGAGATGAACCCATTTCTCTGGAAAGGCATAGTTTCAGAATATACAATTAGCTAGAGTTCCAGATGGAGGAGTTCCAGACTCTTTAGATTCAGATAAACCCATAATGTCATGTTTTTCTAAAATTTTACTTAACTGAGGCATCCAATTTGATATAGTCCAATTCCCTTCAAAGACCCACTTTTGCCTTTGGATTCCAGGCCTAACCCAGCAGCAAATGCGCTATAGTGGGTCTAATCAGTCCTTGTAAGATCTAGCCTGACCTTTGAAATGAAAATTATTCAAATAAACTCAGAGAGCTCAGGATGAAAGTTGAAAAGCTTGACATGCAAGAGGGACTTACCTTATGACCACCAAATACAGCAAGAAAGTGGCGAACACAGTTGGAGCCAGCAAGTTGCTCTTGTTTCCATTCTAATGTTTCTAGTCCCCACTTTAGGTTGATTCTTCCTCTTACATTGACATCCCATGAATCCATCTGCTTTTCTTCATCCCTTGGATCAAATTACCTACATCTCACTGGAACCAGAGCAGAAGCACCTGCCTGGACCCTGTGCTGCCTGTTTGTCCATTTTTATTCCCGACCCTTCAACATACACATTTACACTCAACAGCATCCAAAGTGAATTCTTGGACAGGAAAGTCAGAGAATTTCCCTGTTCTCCTTTGTTCCCAGGAACTCACTGCTTCAGCCCCTTCTGCCATGAGCATAATTCTCCTGTCCAACACACTCTAGCCAGCCCCATGGGCCTCCAAAGTCTGTACTTACAGAACCCTGGGCCAAGGAAGCTTGCCAATCCAGCTAACTCAAGTTCTTTGCATGGTCACCTGAGTGGTCAGGTGAGTGCCAGGACCGTTAAAATCCCCCTCTGCAACTTCTATAGGTTTACCAGTCCAGGAACTGACCATATCTATCCCAAGCTGATTCAGTAGCCATATTGGCCTTCTGGAGTATAGGGCATCTCCAGACATGTCCCTGCACAAGGAATGGGGGCTGCCTGAGTCCCAGTGCCCCAGCAGGTATCTTTCTGGGAGCTGTTTTGCAGATGTGACCCTCAGAATGGAAACGCTCATTCCAGAAAGAAATTCACACATTTACTGTCAATTGAATTTCAACTAATTCAGTGGCCCAGGGCCTGTCCTCAAATCTGTTCCTCCAAGAAAACATAATGGAGACATGACAGTCTCTTCAATAAATGGTGCTGAGGAAACTGGATATCCACAAAATGAAATTAGACCTTCATTTCATATCATATACAAAAATCAATCCAAAATGGATGAAAAGCTTCCACAGAAGACGTGAAACTGTAAAACTACTAGAAGAAAATGTAGGGGGAAAGCGCTAAGACACTGGGATAGCCCATGATTTTTCTGGATATGACCCTAAAACCTCAGGCAACAAAAGTAAAATTCAATGAGTGAGTTCATTGAATTGAAAAGTAAAATTCAATTCAATGAGCTTTTCAAACAAAAAACTTCTGTACAACAAAGGAAACAACAAAGTGAAAAGATAAACTATAAAATGGGAGAATATATTTACAAAATATACATTTGGTGACAGTTAATATCCAAAAGGTATAGGATATCCAAACTACCCAATAACAAAAAAACAAATAACCCAATATAAAAACGAGGAAAGGACCTGAGTAGACATTTCTCAAAAGAAGAGAAATGGCCAACACTTATGTGAAAAGAGGTTCAATTTCACTAATCAGGGAAATGCAAATTAAAATCACAATTATCTATCTTTTCATACCTGTCAAAATGGTTATTATCAAAAAGATGAAAGAATGTTGGTAAGTGTTGACAAAAATGTGGAGGAAAGAGAACCCTTGTATACCAGTGGTAGGAATGTAAGATTAGTGTAGCCACTATGGAAAACAGTATGGAGGTTCCTTAAAAACTAAAACTAGAAGTTGCTACACAATCCCATGGTGGAAGGTGGGAGGTGGAAGGGAAAGAGAGTGCCAGAGAAAATAGGAGGAGACATCAAGAAAGCCAAACTTGCTTTTATGACAAACCCACTCTCAGCATAATTCACCCACTTCTAAGATAACCAGTTATGTAGGCAGAGCAACTTTCCAGCACTATTGCATTAAAGATTAAGTTCCCATGAACTTTTAGGGACACATTCAAACCATAGCATCATATGATCCAGCAATCCCACTTCAGTGTATACATACACCAAAGGAAAGGAAATCAGCGTATCAAAGAGATGCCTACATGCCCATGTTCATTGCAGCACTATTCACAATAGCTAAGTTATGAAATCAACCTAAGCATCCATTAGTGAATGCACAATAGACTATTACTCAGACTTTAAAAAGAAAGGAATTCTATCATTTGCAACAACATGGATCAACCAAGAGTACATTATGTTAAGTGAAATAAGCAAGGCCCAGGAAGACAAATACTGCATGGTGTTACTAATATGTGGAATCCAACAAAGACTCACCCAAGCAGAGTAGCATGGTGGTTACCAGAGGCTAGTGGAGGCAACACTAGGGAAATGTTGGTCAAAGGACACAAAATTTTAGTTAGACAGAAGGAATATGTCCAAGAGATCTCTTGTACAATGTGTTGGTTATAGTTAAGGAGACATTGCACAGTTGAAGACTGCTTAGAGCAGTGTTTTCCAAACTTTTTAATCTCATGGCATGCTTGAACCTATCATTAAACTTCTATCGCACACTTAAATTACATTGATTAAAAAAAAAGAGTCAAAGAAAAATAAAGCCACTGAGCTTTGAACTTCTTTCAAAAATAATTTAATGATCTTTGAAAATTTTCACAGCACACCTAAGGTCTTCTCATGGCACACCAATGTGCCACGGCACACCAGTTGAAAATCACTGGCTTACAGAGGAGATTTTAAATGTTCTCACCAAAAAAGTATGTGAGGTCATGCATATGTTAATTATTTTGACTTGGCCATTCCACAATGTATACATATATCAAGACAACATGTACACCATAAGTATATACAATATTTATCAATTAAAAACAAACAAACAGCTATTACATTGGAACTGATGAGCACACATGTGCACAGAGGGAAGTAAAAGTCAGTGGAAATCAACCAAGGGGAGAGGGGACAAAGGGGAGGGGCAAAAACCAAGGGGGGAGGGGACAGTCACTGTTTGCCAAGTGAGGGAATAAGGAGGCAGTCCTCGGGAAGATACTAAGATGCAGGTAAATCTCTTGCCCCCACCAAACACAAGCAAAAGTTCAGCTGTAGCTGTGGTCAGACTGGTCTGGGGCTGGGATAGTCTCTACTTGCACCACTTTGAGCTTACCAGGGAAGCCCTCTGGCCAGAGATGCAATGGCAATTCCTACCCATTGGTCATTAATAGAATGACTGTTAAACACAGCACCAAGCACAAGGTGCTCTGTGAGTGCCCACTGCCACCTGTTCCCCAGTGACTGTTGATGTTGGACATCTGCACTTGCAGCCCTCAAACCCTGTAACCCTGGCAGCTGGGCTGTGCGGTGGGATGTGGGGTGTCTTCTCCCAGTCCTGCCTGTCTCTCAGCCTTGGGTAGTGGTAAATCCAGCAGGAAGGGGTTGCCATGAGTGGTCCTGAGTGCTATGGCTAAACCTTGGTGTATAAGTTTCCTCATGCTACTATAAAAATTACCATAAATGTAGTGTCTTCAAACAGCACAAATTTATCATCTGACAGATCTGGAGGTCAAAACCTTGAAATAGTTCTCGCTGGTTAAAATCCAAGTATTGTTGGGCTGGGTTCATTCAGGAGGCTCTAGAACAGGATTCCTTTTGTTTCCTGTTCCAGCTTGGGGAGGCTGCCAGCACTCCTGGGCTGGTCCCCAGCCCCCAACCATTTTTACAGCAACATCCATTTACTATTCAATCTTCCTCTGACCTCTGCTTTTGTTGCCTCATCTCCCTCCTTTTCTGTCTCTCACATTTCTGCCTACCTCTGTAAGAATGCTGTGACGACTACATTGGTCCTACCCAGATAATCCAGGATAATCTGAGGTCCCAAAATCTTTAATTTATTCACATTGACAAAGTTCCTTTGGCCAATTGTGGAGTAGCAATTTCCCAGGTCCTGAAGATTAGTATGTAGATGTCAGTGGGGGTTCATACATTCCACCCCTAGTACCTTTGGGCTGGCTGAGTACGGATCCCAGCTCCCTCTCAGTGCCCTGACGGTTTGAGAGCAAGTCTTGGCTGGCTACTCAATAGCTATGGGACCTGGGCAAGCTACTTCTCCTTTCTGGCAGAATGAGACAAGACAAACCCCTTTATAACTTTGTCCAAGCACAGATGATAGCAAGGTCACTGTACCACCTGCTAAATTCCACCCAGCCCCTCTTTGGGCTGATGCTGCAGCAGTTTGAGTTTTGTTTCCATTCTGGTGCCCTCCTTGGAGGTGAGCTTTAATGAGATGTCCAATCATGTAACCCCCTCGTGTTCTGCTAGCTTTGACCTAGCGGAACCCTCTGCTTCCTCGGACTCTCCAGGCCCCAGCTACAGCCCAGGGTGCCCCCAGGTCCTTCCTAGCCCCTCTGACCTCAGACCTGGCGTCTCTGTGGTGTGCGTTCTGCCTCTCTGCTCTTCTGTGGGTGCTTCTTTCTGGGGCTTGAATGCCTGCTGTGCAGCTCTGAGCACACAGCTTCCCCTCTCTGGGCTCATCTGGAGCATCAAGGTGATGTCTGTGGAGCAACCAGGGTACCAGGGTGGCCTATCTCCAGTTTTCTGCCAGTAGGGACACCCCCGGATGTGGCTGGCCATCCCTCTCAGGGGAAGCTCAGGGTGGAGCCATCTTCTAATGTTGTCTGCTCTCAGGAAAGATGGGGTCAGCACTGGGACAATGGGCCCTGCCCACCTGGGAGCCTGAAGGCTCAGGCACCTGGGTCAACTATGCAGCAGAGCTGAGACCACAGCCCTTTGTCCTCACTTTGCATTTGTGGAAACTGAGTTTCAGAAGCACCTTCCCTAAGGAGCCAGAGTTTGGTGGTAGTGGTAGGCAGGGGAGGAGGGGTCTCCGAGAGACATTCAGGGGCTATCGGCAAGCAGGTGGGCTTGGGAGCTCTTGGGGGCAGCCATCCATCCTAGGTGCCCTGTCCTAAGCAGAGCACCATCTCTGACCTGCTGTCACACTGCAGTATCTTCTGTATGAAATTTGGCTTCAAAAGCCCTGGGCCAGGAGATTAGAATTTTGCAACCACTCCTCCCCTTCTGTGGGTCCAGGCTCACAGCTCCTATTTCCTGCTGCTGGCTTCTTGTGGGGAGGCCTGGCGATTTGGAAAGAAGGGTCTCCTGGAAAGACATGAAGAAGGAAGAGGGATCTTGGGGAGCACCTCTTCCCTTCATGGGCTTTGGCTATATGTTCTAGAAGTTGAGAGAAGTCTAGCAACTCAGAGCTGGGCAGCTTAGAACAGGGGTCTAAACCAGGCTCTGTGGGCCCTGGAAATCATGGAGGCATTCCCACTAGCACAGAGGTGAACACTCAGACTCAAGAAGACTGTTTGCATTTTTCATTTGCCACCTGGAAACTGAAACCCAAAGAGGTTGAGGGCCTGCCTAGGGTCACCCAGCAAATTCCTAGAGGAAGCAGGCAGAGACCCAGACTGTGGGCCCTTCATTCGGAGGCTTTCCTACAGGGTGTGGTGGCTCTGGTTCCCCCAGGGCAACTCCTCTCCACCACTCCCCAGGCCTGGAGCTGACCCTCATCAGACAGTGTGGTAGCATTTCATCCTCTTGGGATCCAGAGACAGAGCTGCCAGCAGTTGTTTTGTTTTTCCCACAGCTGAGCAGGGGCTGTGCTAGCTGCAGCCCCTACCCCAGAGCAGCCCTCAGCTCAGCGGCATGGTGACTGTGATGTCTGACAGGCGAGTCACTCCTGCATGCTGCCCCTCCTCTGCACTGTGGTTGATGGGGACAAGGGGGTCTGCTTGCTGCCCACCTTTTCAGAAGTCCCCAGGCCTGGAGTCCTAATTGCTGGCCAGTGATTTCTGGTCTCCCAGCAGCTGCCCTCTGTGGGAGGGGCCAGGATCAGTTTTCTAGCAGGACCCTACCTGTCCTCTCCTCGTTGCCCTGCAGTCTCGCCACAGGGTCCCTCCCTCCCACCCACCCCCTCCTTCGAACACCCAGCCGGGTAGTGCGTCAGCGATTCACAGCCTGGCCTCACGAACCTCATTTATTCAATAGCTCTGGGCCTGAAAAACACTGTTAAATTGCATCCCATTTTCCCCAAGCCCATTAGCAACTAGCGGCCTCATTCTCAGTAATTCTGCCGAGCCACCCGGGCTTGAGGGGAGGGGGCTTTGTCTGCCTCTGCTGGAGCCTCCAGCCATCCCTAGAATAGCACTGAGTTTTCTGCTTTGTGAAGCCCAAAGGACAATGGCCTGCCCTAGCCTAGTCACAAGTTGAGGGCAGGGACCCCCACACAGCCCCACACTCCCTCTGTGGCTCAGCTTCTGTTCTGGCCTTTCCTCCACAGCCTTAGTGGCCTTCCTCCTCCCAGCTCTCTTAGCAGCTCCCCAATGTCCACCTCTCCCTGGATCTCTCCCCAGTCTGTGCCAACTTCCCCTGGGGAATTGAGCTAGAGCAGCAACTCCCTCCACCCCTCAGCTGTGCTGTGTGGCCACAGCAGGTGGCTTCTCTGGCCCGAGTTTACTTTATTTTCAAAAAAGGGAAAGGCAAATGTCAATGACTTGCTTCCAGGAGCAGGGGCACTCGGAGGGATGTGGGGTAGAAAACAAGCTGAGTTGGGGGGCTGTACTGAACTGATGACCCATGGCCTTTCTCCGCAGCCCTGTGGCCTCTTAGGATGGCAGTCCTTTATCTCTAGCCTGGTGCCCTGCCACGTGGGAGCTGGGTCCTCTCTCCTGTGGGTCTTGGTGCTGACCCAGGTCCTCTGAGACTGGAAAGTGTGCAGAAGCTGAGTGCACGAAATATGAACTCACCATCCTTGCAAAGTGCTGGGAGCCATGAAAGGCCAACAAGATTCTGAGAATCCTGGAGAGGGGAGAATGTTGGGGAACAACAGGGAAGTGACAGGCACTATGGTTTTCTGGGGGACCACTGAAGTCACCCCTTATTGGATGGGGGCCTGCGCCATTTCTTTGTTCTAAGTCCAGGGAAAAAGACATCTTTAGCAAAGTCCAGGCTCACCCCCTCATGCATAACTCACTTTACATTTGTCACCCGTCTTTCCCCTGGACCCGCCAGAAAAATGTCAGTGCCACAAGAGAAATGGCAAAGGGAAAATAATAGCAGAAAGTGACAAACAATAGCCCCATCCAACAGAACTGGGACTCTGCAGGCAAGCAGCAGGTGGCCCATGCTTCCTGGGGAACTAGAGGGCCCCTGCACTCTATAACAGCCCACAGCCCCTCTCAGGTCTCTGCCCACACCTTCCTGCCTCTATAGGGAAAAGGATGGAGCCCCAAGCACAAATGGTGTGTTCCATTTACCTAGCATCCCCAGAGGGTCTAAACTGGTGTGGGGCAGGGTGGGGAGGCAAAGGGATTGGCAGAGACTTCGGGTGATGGGACACCAGCTATTTGCTGGGTGCTGTGCCTCTCTCCTGGGAATCCAGGTTATATGATGAAGACACTGAAGCTCAGAGGATTCAAGTGATTTCACCAAGTTCATGTGCGTGGTAGAGCTCGCCAGTGGCTCAGGTGGCTCAGATGGAGCATGAGGCTTTTGCAATATCAATACCACCTTTATCTCCATCCCCATCTACAGGGTTAGTGCCCAAGTTGAAGGGTAAAACCTGGGGAGCTTCAGCCCACAGACCACTCAGCCTCCTTTCCTGAGGCCTGGAAACTTCCTTGTCTTCTGGAATACAAACTTTCTTTCTTTGTGAGAAACTCCATTTTGCTCTTGGGCACTGTGTGACCCCAGCCTACTCAGACGTGCTGCTTCCTCTGCTGCTCACCAAAGAAGGGGTGAGGCCAGCTGAACAGTCCTCAGAGCGAGGACAGTGTCCCCTATGTCCCCTCATGAAGCAAATGAGTGTGGGCACTAAGGGACCTGGTTGTGGATGGAAGGAACTGGCCATCTGTGAGGAGACAGGCCCCATCACCGAGAGACCAGAGGAGGTTAGGGTCATTAGTAACTGGAAGATGATGAGAGATTCTGTAGCTCGGTAGCATCAGACAAAGAAACCCAGGGAAAGATGCAGAAGATGTCATTTGCTTTGGTGACAGAAAGAATCACAAAGAAGCTATGCTTCAGAGAAAGCTGGGTCCATTCTGACCCGGAACCTTTCTTCTAGTCCAGCTCCTGATACAGCCCTCATGCACCACCATTGTCCATGGCTCCTTGCCATCCCTTCCAGCACATGCTTCTGCTGCCCAACTCTGTTGGTTCCTTCCTACACCACCCAGGGTCCCTGACCTTGACTTAGGCACATGGAGTGCCCCCCTTCAGCAAATGCACATCAGTGTGTGTGGGCACATGCACGTGCCTGTGTATGTGTGTGGTGTGGGTGATCATTTACACACACATGTGAACATTCTTTAACCCCTTGAAAGTCATCACAGAGGTCAAGGGCTGGCAGGACAGAGCTGTGAATTGCAGAGGGGGAGTAAGGAGGTAGAGTGGAGCTGCAAGGGTGTGAGTGGCAGTGGTTTATAATTCTCCTCAATAAGATTTTCAAACTCAGGGAAGGCTGCTGTGCTGGGCCTGCCAGCTCTGGGGCCTCCACTGTATGCAGAATAAGTGTAGATCACAGCACTGATCACTGGGCAGCATTACTGGGTCTCACCTGTCCTACCTTCTGATCTGCCTTCTGACCCCAAGATCATTTACATAAGATGCATCTGAAAGTCCCTGACCATTTTTTTCTTCCTACTCTTCCCAGCTGCCAGGCTCTGTGCTGAGTACTGATCTTTTCTCCCCGCTCTGAACATTCAACTCTGTGAGCCAGACTGGAATTCCCACCTCTAGACCCTCCCATCCAAGCTTGCATTCTCCTCCCCTCACCCACCCACACAGCCCAGAAGCAGCAGGGCAGTCTGGAGAAGATAGGCTGTGGGCTGCTGAGGAGCCCCAGATCATGATCCTTGGGGTTTCTTTTCCTGACCTGGAGCCAAAGTGAGGAGTTGGGGGGAAGAGTCTCAGGGCTCTTGGAAGGCCCAGATTCATGTGTGTGAACCCTCAGCACTCTCTGTGACCTGCTAAGGAGCTTTGTCTGGGACCATGATGCTGCTCTGAGCATAACAGGCTGATATTTCCTGTGGTTCTGTTTGGATGATGCCGGATGCTGGGGGCATTTCAGGAGAGCACAGCCCCTGGACGCTGGAGCCATTGTCAGGGGGAGTCTGGATCACAGGGATGTCCTCAGGCTACAAGTGTGCTATGACTTCAGGATCTGCAGAGATTCTAACCAGCCACAGATCACTAGAGGGAGCCACCAGATTAATGAGAATCTAACATAGTCAGGCAGTTCACCTCCATCCTGCCTCAGAGATGAGTGCTAGCATGCCCATTTTATAGATGAGAAAACCAAGGCTCAGAGACAAGAAAGTCACAGCGCCAGTAAGTGGCAAAGGCTGGATTTGAACCCAAGTCATCAGATTCTGGAGGCCATAACCTGCCTATCTCGTTTTACTAGGACATTTTATTAAAGAAAAAGAAAGAAAGAATGGCTTTCACCCACAGTGCCCCCCTGGAGTGGACCCAGGCTTGGGTTGGAGAGGCTACCACGCCCAAGGATAGCAGTGATTTTCAAAAGCTGGCGTTTGCTCCAACAAAGGGACTCAGGAGAAACAGCTGGGGGTCTCAGGCCCAGCTTGGACAGCCAGAGGTTCTGAGGCTCACCCAGTGGCTAGGCTCACCCAAGGGTCTCCTTGGGCACCAACCAAAGCCATCCTCCCCCATGGGATGGATGGGGCCAGGAGTGAGGCCTCAGTTTCCTCTTTTCATCAAACCATCTACATAGACCACCCTTGGGGGGCTGCAGAAATAAGCCCCCAAACTTTCCTCAAGATGGCAGCTGCCTGCCTTAGCATCTGCAGCAGTGGGAGGAAGCAAGGCCAAGCTAGGCAGCCCCCCCACCAACCCCCCCCCCCAACCCCCGCCCAGCCCGGCCAGACTGAGGCGGTGGCGCACAGAGGCTCTGGGGAAAACAGCATGAGTCACGGCGAGGCGGAGCGTGTCCTTCCTGGCTTGAGAGCTGTGGCGGCAGGTTTCATAGGTAATTATGCAATTTATGAGGCTCCTGCTCAGGGCTGTGTCTGAGTCAGCCTGGCTGTGTCGTGACCAAGCGGAGGCTGGCAACGTCAAAGCGTGGGCACAGGCTCTGCCCCTGGGCACTAGCCTCTGCCCCCTTGGGGGGCCCAGCATGGGCAAGCAACAGGGCTGGGGAAGCTGTCTGAGATTTCAGACTGCTAGAAAATCACGTCTTTTCATGGCTCTGGCTCCCACCTCAGGATGTGAGGGTCGCATGCGGCAGGGGTAGGGAGCCCCAGGAGTGAGCCCCCAGTTTCAGGAGGATGCTCCCTGAAAAGTGCTCATTGGGCAAAGTCCAGTAACACTCTGTAAGAATCCTTCCTGAAGGCAGTTGGCCTTCATTGTTAAACCTTCTACTTAACAAGCTCAACTCCAAACATACAGACACACACATATTTACATTTGTTCAATGTGTATTTATTATTCAAATAGCTTCATAACATGCAAAGTGTTTGAAAAAGAAAGGCAGGGAACCTGACCTTCTGGTCCAGGCTCATTGTCAGCGGGGTGGAGGGGAGGGGGCGGGCCAGGGTGGAGGAGCACATGCCATCTGCTCCTTCATTTTACTTTATTTCCACTCATTATTTATCCCTGTGCCCAGAGTCCTCCCAAGTCCCACAGCAACAGCTGCTCCCATCCTGCTGAGAGATTTGCCCCCAGGTACTCAATCAGCATCCTTTCAAATGTGGGGGAAATGGGGTGAGGTGGGGAGAAGCTGCAGGTCTGGCAGGGGATTGGGTGCCCACTGGGTCATGAGTGGGCTCCGCCTTTCCTTAGAACTGGAACATTTTGGAGTCTTTTGAAGCAGGAGAGATGAGAGGAGGAACAGGCCATTCACTGGGGACTAGGACTCCTGAGACAAATTCATTGAAAGCAGAGTTGTTGCTGACAGGGGAGAAGAGCGGAGAGAGAGCATAAGAAGGGAGCACCAAGTGTTTCCCAAGGGTCTCTCCGGGCCAGCTGGCAAAGGAATCTGTGCCCCGCCCTCACAGAGTGACCCAGGCACAGCCTCTACTGCCCCCTGCCTCAGTTTCCCCATCTGTAGGGTGGGCGTCACCCTGGTGGCCACCTGAAAACCTGATGGAGCCACCTGGTTGTCAGGGTGTCAGGCCCCCCTCCCCACTTTCTCTCTCTTCCCTTCCAGTGTTTCCTCTTACAACCAGCCTCCTCCCCACCCAGAACCCCCTTCTATTTTTCCTGGCCAAAACCCAACACAGACACCACCACACCCGGAAAGAGATAAATAAATAAAAGAAAAACAACCTCAACTGTGAAAAGCAGTCCAAATCTGATTTTTTTCCGGCCTGAGTTAATTACACTTTAAATTGGCATGTTTACTGATTGGGGGATTTCGAGTTAACAGAGAAAGCCCCCCCCTCCCCAACTGTTTGTACAGTAAAACTCAGCAGGCTGGCGGGCTCCCCCAGGCCTTGGCAGGCCCTGCCGCTCCCCTGCCAAAGAGAGAGCATAACAGAAACATCTATTTTTGAGTGTTAGAGAAAACGAAGAGCTCACAGATGGTGGTGAGCCGCATTCTGGATGGTTTTCTTCATCCCAGGCTCTATGCACCTTCGCAACAGCTTCCTGCCCCAGTAAAGACCAGGGGCTTCACCCTCCAGAGACCCTGGAAGCCAGCTCCTCTGGACAGGGCCCACCGTGTTCCCTCAGCAAGGGCCCAGCCTTGCTGAGGCTCCCTTATACTGTGGCCCTGCCCTGCAGGCTTGATATCTTTCTCCAAGGAGTAAGGCCATGCAGAGTTTGGTGGGATCCCTAGGCAGGAACCAGCAGACCTTGTATCACTCATTCACTCAACAAACACTAATGGAGTCAAGAGGAGCTGCAGTGGATATGGTGAGTAAGGTGGTATGGTCTCTGCCTTGAGACTGAGCCTAATGATGGGGCTTGGGTTTCCCTAGACCACACACACCCTGGAAAAACTCCATCCCTGCTTCAGGTTCAGTGGAGGCAACTACTGGTCCTTCTGACACACTCTTACCAGACTCAAGGAATGCTCCTGGGGCCAGGGTAGGCTCTGTGCTCACAGCCACATCTCTCCTGGCTGAAGTGGTTTGGTGCAGCCACCTCTATCCCAGTCCTTGGCTCCTGGTTGGGATCAACTGTAGGTTCTGCCCATAGAGTGTCTTTGTCCTGAGCATTGGCCAGATGCCTGGTCCAGCCTCATCTACAAAGGAAAGACAAGGCCAGCAAGCCTTACTGGGTGCCTTCTCTGGACTAAACACCATGCCAGAAACAAGGCCACCAGATACAAATCAAAAATGGCTCCTGCCCCAGGGAGTTTGCAGTTTGGGTGGGGAGAAACCTGTCGATCAAAGAATCAGAGTAATGAATATCTGATTGCAAAATGAGACTCTGTGCGTGCAAAGATGGATGAAGGAAGGCTTCCTGGAAGAGGTGAACTCCAGAGCTGCCAGCTTACCCAGCCAAGCCTACCCTTCCTTGGGGTCCCCCTCACTCCTAGCCCCAAGCCCTGTGGCTGGCAGTGCAGCTGCACATACTAATGATGTGTCAGAGCCTATCCACGTCTTCCAGATAATGGGAGCATGATGAACGAGCCTCCATTGCACCCTGCTTCCCAGCCCTCAAGCCCATCTCCATCATGACAAATGGCCCTTCTGCCTCTGCAGGGTCTTTTCAGCGGCCTCGGCTGTAAAGCCTTGGCAGCACTTGGTAGAGATTTATATCCATCTTCCCCAGATTCTTCTTCCTTTTCCAGCTTCTTTATTCCAGAGAACATGCTTTTTTATTTATTTACTCCACAAACAGTTCTGTGTGCTCCTTCTCAGTGATAAAGAGATCTGATTCCATACTCCCTCCTGTTTGAGCATCTAGTTTGAGCTGGTGTCTGTGGCCAGAAGTGATGCAAGGAGCACTCACTGAGCACCTACTATGAGCCAGTGCTGCAGAGCCAAGGGCCCTGGCCAAATCCCTGTCCCCTGGGGATTGAGGTGCCAGTCTGACATTTTTGCAGCCCTTAATGGGCTGAGTCACCTCAGTTCTTACAGAGAAGGAAACTTTATTCACCAGAGGTGGGTCTTAACCTGAAAGCGGGAGGCGATCCTCAGAATAAAGGCCACAGAGAAGCATCCTATTCTGCATGGACTTCAATTTTCTTTCTTCTTTGAGGGTGTAAGTAGAGGGTACGACAAGGAGAGGTAGACTCAGGGGTCCTACTCAGCCCTAACTTTTAGGGATTCTCTGCATCCTTGAGAAACCTTGAGGACTATGAGCTCCCTAGTCTCTAGGACTACAGCATCTACTGAGTCTGTGCGAGGTGTTAGCACCCAGGCACGGATGGGGGGAAGGGGCACCTGATCCCACATCAGAGCTCAGCTGGATGGCCTGAGTTCTCTCCCTCTGGCTCACCAGACACCCTCTCTGGGTCCATTCACTGTGCACAACCAAGGCACTGAATACAGCTCTCAAAGGCTGTCAACTGGGAGCAAACTATACATGTCCATGGAGATCTTTGGTCTTTAGACATCCACTATACCCTGTCCTAGGCCAGATACAAACCATTGCATCCCATTTCACAGGTGAGGGCTCCATGCTGGAGAGACATCAGGTGGGTACATAGAAAAAAAACCATGAACATTCTGGCAAGCCAGGTTTTAGGAAAAGCAGGCTATTTCATTATGCAAAGAGAATAGGAGGCCAACTGTCTTCTAGGACACAAGGACTGTTCCTAAAGCTCCTATAAGCAGGGTGCTTAAGAGCACACAGCCTGAAACCAGACCCTGCCTGCTGGGTGATCATGGGGAAATCACTCAACCTCTCTGTGCTCCAGTTTCCTCCTCTGAGAAAAAGAATCTGCCTCCTTCCTCCTAAGGGCTGCTAGGGCCCAGGACCAAAACAAACACCCCTACAGGGTAGCTATTATTTTTTTTCTTACCTCCCCTCCACAACAATAAGGAAATGGGGATACAGCGCCAGTTTGTTCAATTTCCCATCATGTCCAGAAGGCACTGTGGGATCAGCTGAGCTCTTGCATATGATAAGTACCAGAAAAAGGTGTGGACTGTTTGAACTCGGACCAGCAGCTGGGTTTACACATGGCCTTGGAGACAGGCCAAGTCACTGCCCCTTGGGCTGAAAGGTCCGCAGAGACCTTCATCCTGGTGGCTTGAGGGACAGATATTTTCCTTTGGCTTGTCAAATGAGAAAGATCCATTGTTTGTTTTTTTCTTCTCCTCAAACAATAGATAAATCAGTAATTTTGCTTTTAATGAAATCCTGCATGAGTGGCAGAGGGTCACCATCTTTGGATCTAAAATGAGTTTGAAACATGCTGCCTAATGCCTGGTAGCCGGGGCTGACATTTTGTCTCATACATAATTCTCAAGTAGCAGGTGATGTACCCAATGGTCTTCCAGAGCAGCGTCCTGGGAGACTCCAGGGGTGGCCTGCCTACTAATGCTGTGGTGTGGAGATGGTTACGTTGATGCTATTAAATAAGGCTAATGTTGTCCTCCCCCCCAACACACATTTAATATATTCCAAAGTGTGTAGATGCATTAACAGCAATTTTCATTTCCAAATGTTTCCATTTAGTCAGTTCCATGCATAAAATATTAGCCCTGACACCACGCTCCAGCCTGTTGCAGATGGACTTCCCCAGAGCATCTGGCTCTCAGCACAGTAGAGTCTACTGGAGGGGCAGGGGGCACACTCAGTTGATACCCACAGTGTAACACTGGGGCTTGTCACTTCTTTTGAGATCTTGGTTCACTCTCCCGACCCTTAAGAAGAAAAGAACTCAGACCCAACTGACCTGTCCCTGCTGTACAAACCTCAGCCTCTCAAATGACATCCTGGGAGGAAAAAGCTGGAAAACCAAACAGCCTTTAACAAATGTGAAGAATTTCTGAAAAACAATTAACATATTCATGTGCTCAGTAACCACATCTTATTGAGTGCCTGCGTTGTGCCTAGCACTTGCCTGGGGATTGATTAACCTGATCCAGTCCTTTGGGAACTCCATTAGTCAATCAACAAACACCACTGTTCCTTCTGCTACTGTGAGCCTAACCACAGAGGATAAAAATAATAAAGTTAACCCCTGACCTGAGAAATCTTACAGTGTTGGGCTGGGGGCAAAAGGGTAGAGAAAGTAGACTTTAACATTAGACGATTTCAGAGAGCAGTGAGTAAGCTAGGAAGAGGACAGTAATAAGGCAGCTGGGCAGCTGAAAGAATGTGGCTGGGCTGCTTCTGTCAGGGTTACCTGAGCCAAACTTTTGTACTCCATACTGAGGATTTCCAAGGGCTGAACAAGGGCCATTTCATTCCCCTGGGTATCCTGAATTCCTGAGAAAGGAATATGCAAGAGGCACAGGTCTGGGGAAGGGAGGACTGGACCCCAGAGGGGGGAGGCTGAAGGCAGAGCAGGGCTGCCCAGGACTGGCCTCCCAAAGGAGGGATGTGTGCAGTGGCAAAGACAGTGAACAGAAACAAGCCAGATAGACTGTGAGACTTCAAAGGGAGAGACAAAAGTGGCCCATTGGAACTTGGAAATATTCAGTATGGAGGGCAAAAAAAGGCGGGCTGTGCAGAGACAGCTGAACTGCATTCTGGAAAGTTCTCCCTGGCAAGAGGGAGACTCAGGTGTGGGTCTATACAAAGGTCCGGGCCAGAGAGGGTGACCCCTCCGAAGGGCTGTGGCTGAAGGGCTAGGAGGAGGGGCATGGGAGCAGCCCCACTCACAAACTGGACACAGCGGGGGCGGGGAGGGGGGGGACAGTTCCAGGGAGGGAGCCTACATGGGAAAAGTAGGCACAGGGCAGAGATGTCCAAGACAACGATACTGTGTTGTGGGGAGGATGCAAGCTCCGCCCAGAACAAACTTCCTATAGCCCAGGAGATAACTATTAAATACCAAACAGCCCTAGCTCATCCTTGAGTTGCTCTTGCAGCACACTTTACCAACGGCCTTTCCCACCCCCCCTAGGCATAGGCGCTTTCTGGAGGTGCTAAACGTCCAGGTCACTGAAAGCAGAAGGAAGCTGGGGTGCAAGCGGGAAATAAGCACCGGCAGGTGAAGGCCAAGCCCAGCTGGTACCTCCCTCCCTCCTGCAAGGAGGCAGCCAGCGGTGCTGCTGACTCCTGAATGGGGGAGGCCATTCTGTTACACTTTCAAAAGCCTTCCAGAACATACTGGAATGGAAAACTAACAGGCCAGGTGGCACAGGCCTCCACAGAGTCCATGGGTTCACCAGGGCAGAGGCTTCTGCTGCCTGGAGTCGGCATCATGAAGAGGCAGTCGTCCCAGGCGGGATTGGGCAACGGAAAGAGGTTGACTGTATAATATTCATCGTATAGAAAGTGAACACCTCACAGGCAACCTATTTCAGGTACCACTGAGCAGTGCTGACTCCAGAGAGGAGGATTCTTTCTCCAAGACGCCCTCCACCACCCACCTGCGTGGGAGAAGGATGAGCAGGGAAAGCATGTGCTCAGCCTCAGCCATGTGCCCCGGAGCTCCAGCCAGGATGCCGTCCCTCCGACGGCAGCAGGCACGCAGCAAGCATGCAAGGTGGGATTGGGTACTGAAGAGAGGTCGACCGTGTATTGTGCGGCAGGATTTATGCGAACGCGCCACGGGCAACCTCTCCTCAATACCGCAAGGAGAAGCATGCGCAGCATGGGGCCGTGGGCTCCTGCCCAGGGCTGCATTATCCTGGGTCTCCACAGCAGCAGAGCGAGCAAGCAGGCAGTCCAGGTGCAGGACACACATGCAGTGGGACACCTGGAAGGCAGGAAGCCCTCCGACGGGGACCAGCTCCCCGAGTGCTCTGCCTCATCAGCAACAGGTAGAGAAAATGGACAGAACCTCTGACTCGTCACACAGCAAGCAAATGATCCCAGTGCAAAACCCCAGCCTTTCCAAAGCCAGTGTGGCCCCAGGAAGCTTTCCCAGGATAGACCTGATGCTAAGGGTCACTGGAGAGGGTGGCAAATGTCATACGCAGAGCTCATGCATTCACGTACCCTGGAGGGGCCAACCTTGGGCATGGAAGACCATACTGCCAAGTGCCAGGTGGTACTGAAAACAGGCCATCTGTGTTATATTCGTCATTAATAAAGCGAACTCATCACAGACAACCTCTTCTCAAATACCCAAAGTGATGCTGACTCAAGAACCATGGCCGCTGCATGCTTGATGCTGGTGTCGCCTCTTGGAAACTGTCCTGAGAATAGATGGGACATGAAAGGTGAGAAGACATAGACAGAGGCAACGGACACCCCTCCCAGCCCTGAAAGTCCCTCGCTGACTCAACGGCACCCAACCTCCCTCCCCAGATCCATCCCCCAAAGAGCTTCATCTCCAACAGGTCCTCCAAGGTGAGATTTGATACTGAGAAAAGATCAACCATGTATTATTCGAAGTCAATAAAGCGAATATAACACGGTCGATCTCCCTTCAAGTACCAGGAAAGGCGCTGAGCTGAGGAGCAATCGTCTTTCCCCGGGCCCGTGGGCGCAGGCTGCAGTGGATACGGACGGCTAGTGGACCAGGTGAAGTACATTAGAAACAATTACTTTCCAACTGGTCGACCATCCATCCTGTACCCCAGAGTGGTGCTGACGCTGGTGTTCTTCCCAAGGTGCCGTGGCTTCCAAGATGTCTCCCTGGTGGAATTTGATACCGAAAAGGGGTTCACCGAGCAACATTCGTCGTCCAGATGCAAAGTTGCTCGGGTAACCTCTCCCCAAGTACCATGGAAAGGTTTGGACCAAGGCGAATGCTTCGAGGCAGTTGCGTTTCCAGAAGACCCTCCCCAAGTGTAGCTGAAATCCTGGGAATTCAGGGACCAGAGCTTCACACTCTACAAGGACCTCCTCAAGCCCTGAGCCCAACCATGCCATCACTTCCCCAGAATGAAGCCAGAGAGCCTTCCCAGGAATTAAGTACAAGAGCTAGGTGCTCGCACTTAGATCAGGCCTAGCACCTTGCTAAGGAGGAAGAGGAAAGCCTATTCACTCTCATTCCCAGACCCTTGATGGGGGGCAACTCCAGGTCCATTACACAGGCATGAAGCCTTCTCCCAGGCATGACACTCACCCCCAGAGATGCCTCCACCCCGTGATCCCCCCAACATGACCTCCAGCCCACATGGTCCTCTCATCCCAGAGACCTTCAAAGGACAATTTGACATTTAACAATTGGTTGACCATTTGATTAGCCTCATAAACAACACAAGTAAGACATTAAACATAAGAGGGGAGGAGATAAAGGAGGAAGAACAAAGCAAATGAATCCCAGATGATCTGTCTTCACAAAGAGGTACAGCAGACACAGAACCCTGGCCTCCCCCATAGTCAGTATTCTATCCAGAACACACTTCCTAGGATGAGCTGGCCAGTGAGGGTCAGGGATCTGACGACATATGCCACAAGCAGAGTCTGGATTCTGTGCCCACCACCCATTTTGTGAACTTTGGAGTGGGACCGACAGCAGAATCCTTTCCCTGACGTTGGCATGAATTCAGAGAGCCCTCTGAGTCTTGCTACGATAGGAGCAAGAGGCCAGCCATGTAAGGTCTGTCCTAAAGAAAGAAAACACGTCATGGATAGATTTCCTCTAGGACCCATGATACTGACCTGCATTCTGAGGCTCCTTCCCACAGTGGGCAGCTTCTCCTGAAGTGCTCAAGAACAGATGGGCCAGTGACAGCTAGCAGACCAGAGGACACACATCATCAGTACATCCAGGCATGTCCAGGGGCTGTACCCAGGCACCTACCCGGGAGAGAGCTCTGGCTACTGGCCCCCTCCTGAGGGTGGTGTAGCTTCTGGAAATCCTCCAAGGTAGAGACTGATCTGAAAGAGACCCACTATGCAATGTTGGTCACAAATGAAGCACACCAACAAATGACAACCCCTTTTCATGCCCGAGGTTTTTTTTTTGTTTGTTTGTTTGTTTTGAGACAGAGCCTCAAGCTGTCTCCCTGGTTAGAATGCTGTGGCATCACAGCTCACAGCAACCTCCAACTCCTGGGCTTAAGCAATTCTCCTGCCTCAGCCTCCCAAGTAGCTGGGACTACAGGCGCCCACCACAATGCCCAGCTTTTTTTTTTTTTTTTTTTTTTTTTTTGGGGGGGGGGGGGTTGCAGCCGGCATTGTTATTTGGCCGGGCCCGGCTGGTTTTAAACCTGCCAGCTCAGGTGTATGTGGCTGGCACCTTAGCTGCTTGGGCTACAGGCACCGAGCCATGCCCAAGGGTTTTGACCCTGGAAACACCAAGTCCAGGAGGACCTACCAAACAAAGCTCAGCCTCCATGACCAAATGACACACAGCTCCAAAGAAGGACATGTTCTCGGGGCCAGTAGTTGAGATGTAGCAATACTGGAGTCCAAGGAAAGATTCTAGGCTTCCTGTGTATTCAGCAATGTCACTACAGACCAGAAGACCAGACCCCACTGACCATGGTACTTCTGCTTCACTCTGGAGTCAGCATCTCACCTAGAACCTCAACAGGTATGATAGGAGACCTAGGGGAACTGGGCCAGATGATAAATGTCATTTACACAGCACATACTCTGGTGACAACATGCACCCACATCCCCTGGAGGATACCTTACCTGCGTGTCACCCCTGAAATCAGCACACTTATCTTGGAAACTCTCTGGGAAGGAAAAGATCAGCTGTACAAAGTAACACTGAGTTGTGACCCCAGGTGCCTACTGACCCCAGTTTACAGTTCCACTGTAAACACACAAGGATTTAACCATCTTAACAAGAACTGTACCAAGATTGATTTTCATAAAAACATGTTTTTCAGGGTGAATTCCATTAAACTAATCCAATTCTTTGTTTAGTTTCTTTACTTTGCTGTTGAGCTGTTTTCATTTCTTTTATTTCCCTTGTTATTTTCCCCAAATCACTTTCATTAGGATCAATTCTTTTCCATTTAAAAATTTGAATGAAGATTTGATTCCTCAATGTGCTTTTGCAGACATCAAATATTACTGTTTATAGAAGCTGCCACCATGAACTTACTCTTATGGCTGCTGTGTCTACAGCATTTTGTTTCCCCAGGTCAAATGTTGCCTCTGTAAAGTTGTCAAGAAAATTGGATTTTTCTGCCAATTTGCAGTCAATTGAACACATTTTGCTGGGTGCCGTTTTAGCTGTTTTTAGTTTTATTTTGTGTTGATTATTTTTATCACTATTATTTAATTCAGTGGAATGAAATACTGATAGCATCTATTTGTTTCATACCCTGTGAGAAAATTGAGAACAATGTTTGGTTGGGAAATAGAAAGAGAGAACTAGAACCAAGGAGGGGCACAGAAAAACAGAGTGCAAGTGGGGGTGAGCAGAAGACAAAGGGTTCGGGAGATGGAGGAAGAGGGGAGGCTGCAGCCTTCTTGTGGCAGTGTCAAGTGCAGGCTCTGTTTATCCACAAGGTCAAAATATCTTCAGAGAAAAACTGGTGCCACCACTTTTTCATCAACATCTTTGGGATCAACCATTAAAGTGGTAATGTCTGAGGTGAGAACTGAAGCCGATTCAGCATTGGCACCGTCCTTCACAGGCCCCACCTGCCCTCATTATGAAGCAAGCTGGTATTCTCCGATCGACATCTGTTCTTGTCCACTGGAGAGGCGCAGACACCCATGTCTAAGAATGTGCTCTTGTTCATGGGAGAGGTGTAGACCCTGAGCTTGCCACTGGGTCTCGGAAGCCATCCCAAGCAGAATTTGATACTCAAACAAAAGTTGCCTTTGTGTGATTCAACATAAATAAAGCGAATTCACCAAGGGCAACCTCTGCTCAAGGATCAAACATCAGCACGGGCAAGAACACCAAGACGCCTCTTCACCAAAGGCAGCATCACCTCCAGGGCCTAGCCGCTGACTCCAACTGTGTGTGATCTCTCATGCTCTCGCTCTTCTGCCTGGCATTACCTCTAAAAAGCCCTCAAGCTGTGGTTTTGTTGTGCACCAGGTCTCATGGTGCTAGAGACTGTCCCCTGAGGTGGCTTAAGATGTGGATAAGCACATACATCAAAGATGGGGCCTGTGCTTAGGAAAGCATCTGGTCACTTACCCTAGAGCAGCAGGAACACAAAGTCCTGTCTCCAAAGCTTCCTTCTTCTCCAGGATGTCTCTGAGATGGGATTTAACACAGAGAAGGAACTGCTGTTTGACTATGTGACAATGCTAGTGCCCATCTAACCCAGAATGGGGAGTAGCAACCTGACCTGAAGGCTGGTGACTCCTCCTGGAGAGTGACAGCCTCACAGCCTGGATATGATGGTATTGCAAGAAAAGCAGAGGCTTGGGGGACTGTTCTCCACTCACTTTTGCTTCCAGGAGACCTCAAAGAAATTTTAATAACAAAAGTGTCAAATTTCCATCAGATCGTTTGTTCAACAATACAGCTACTGTGCATACCTTGGGATACAGCAGTGGAAGAAGCAGACAAGGATTCTGCCCTCAGGGAGAGAGTATTCTATAAGGTGAGAGAATAATAAAGGAAGATCCATGCTGTAATATATAACATTAACATAATCATGATCATCACAAGAACCAATGGTTATTCAACTTCACTATGTGCTAGATGCTATCTACACACTTCATATAAATATCAAGTTTCAAAAAAAAAAAAAAAAATTAAGTTTCCATGCCTACCTTATTTTACAGATGAAGAAACTGAGGCATGAGGAGCTGGCAGGTTAAGGAACATGCCTGAGGTCACTCAGCTGGCAACGTAATGCAGTAGTAAATTAATGATGTTTATTTTGCACCAAGGATAATCAAGTCATGCCACGAAAATTTGTCTTCAAATACCATCAGTTTTCACTGCTGAGGAAACCCCCTCCTCCCCAGAGTTGGCTTTGCTTCCCAGATACCAACCCAAGGGTTAGGCTACTCGAAGATATGGTGACACACCATAAATCAATACAGCATGTGTTTCCATTCATCCAGAAGCTTCTTTCCCTAAAGAAAGAGATGATTACATCCAAGAGATGTATCCACAGCTAAAGAGGTTTATGGAATGTGTTTTATTGACTAATGAGTCTTTAAGAGAGAGTAACCTTGACCAGAAAACCACTGTCCCACCTAAAAAGGCAGCATCATTTCTGGGAATTCTTCCTATTGATGGCTAAGATATAAGCTGAGTGATGAAAGTCAGACATAAAGCAATTATGCAGTAAATGATCCATCTCCTTACCCTGCACAGGGGCTGGCGGGAATTTCCCTGTGTGAAGTTTTCCCAAGAAGAATTTAGTACTGAAAGGAGATTGGCCATGTAATACTCATCATAAATAAAATGAACACATCATGGACAACCTCCATTCAAGTACCTGACTCAGGCGCTCACTTCCATGTGCCCCACCAGATAGCAGGCCTAAGGATAGATGGGATAGGGATACAGAGAGTCAGAAGATGATACCACACACCAGCTACAAAATACACGCTCCATGGTCCAGGCCATATTCAATTCTTTCCTTGTAATTAGCTCCAAGAAGCCATTCATGGAGGGAGATGCTACAACAAAGAGGTATGCAGAGCACATCTGCTATACTCAAAGAGAGCGTTGGGGAAGACCTCTTGTCAAACACATAAGATGCCTATAAGGGAAGTGCTGCCTCTTCAGGAAACTGGCATCATATAAGCAGGACTCCCAGGACAAATATGGGAAGGCGTGTCTTAACTGTCCATTTCAGTATGTGGGCACCAGGTCTTGAACTTAACATTTCCTTATGATGTTTTAGGGCTGGAGTTGATACTTTTAAAATGGCAGCTATGTATGATTTCTCATAAAACAAATTGAATATATCATGGAAGATCTCTCTATAAGTACCGCAGAGTAGTTCTGATAAGAAAAGCCCTACTTCTTCCTCACAGTTAGCACTACCTCCAGAAATCTTCCCAAGGATCGGTCACACACAGGGTTAGGACCAGGGCACACAGCTTCAAGAAACCACATGCTTTGCTAGGTCAGGTGTGGTCAACAGCCCCTTTGCTTAAGCTGGAGAGGAGCTGACACCAAGTTCCCCCCCTGCAGTGAAACTCCACTCCAGGCAGCCCTCCAAGGCGGGATTTGGTACTGAAAAATAGGTCAACCGTGTATGATTCGTCACAAATAAAGCGAAGGCAACACGGATAACCTATCTTCAAGTACCTCACATTAGCACCAACTCAGTATCAATGCCTCTTCTCCAAAGTCAGCTTTCTCCAGGAAGTCCCCCTAAGGGCAGAGTGAACATGAAAGATTAGTGGACTGACAGCAACAGGGTTGAGAATAAAACACACACCCCAACCATCCCATCTTAGACCCTGTGCTAATCCAAGTCTCAATGCCTTTGCCAAGGTTAGCCACATATCTAAGGAGCACTTTCAGGGGGATTTATGGTGGAGAGGTTTAGTACACAGAAATCCATTATTTTGATCACAGCAGGGAACACTCCTTCATTTCACATTAAGCATCAAGGCAGACAGCAAGGATCTTTTCCTTAGCCTTCTTTACAGGAAGCTCTCCAAAGCTACGTCCATTACACACAGGTTTACTTTTCAATGCTGATCATAAAAAAAGAAAAAAAAAATTGAATGTAAACTTTATTATACTATGGCTTGGCACTGACCTCAGAATCATGGCCTCGTCCCCAGTGTGGGTGTAACGTCCATGAAGTCTTCCTAAAGATAGATTATATACCTAGAGTTAAAGGTAAAGCAGACATATGAAAAAAATGTTAACATAAATTGTTAACATGAATTCACATACCTAGCAAATGATGCTGACTCCATGTCCATTCCAGAAGTTGGCATTGTGATGAGGCATTCTGCCAAGGTGGAAGGTGATAATGAGAAGGGGGCATCTGGGTATGATCATTTTAAATAGGTAAATGCGCAGTGGAAATGACAACAGAAGGAAAGGAAAATGCACATAAAGATGGCAGCCTGGGACCAGATGACAGATTATTTTTCTCCTCCAGTATATAATGAAATGAATAAAACAGATCATTTCATCCCCAAAAAGACTAACACAGCAGCATGCATAGAAATAATAGAAATCATTAAAACAAAGGAATTAAATCTACTAATTTCTGAAAAAATATTGTGACTCAGTAATACCCTGGTAAAGCCACCACTATTCATGACTAAAATAAGAATCAGTGTATCTAAGTGGAAAAGAATATAATTCAGATATCCAGGGGAAAAGAATTCTCTCTTCAGGCTTATCTACAGCAGTTGTAGAAAGCAATGAAGCAAAGTCTACAAAGTTCTGAGAGAAAGAAACCGAAAGGCAAGAATGTTATACCAAGTTAGTAAGCTCATCATTCAGCTCAAAGTCTCAACTGAAAACAATAAGAGCAAACAGGGAACCCTTTCCTCCCCAAATGCAGAGAAATACATTTAGTAAATAACTGGTAAATAACACACAGCTGAAAGGAATCAACCAGTCAATAAACATGCAGGTGAAAGGAATAATAGAAAGGCAAACCCTCAGGTGCTAACGAAGAATTTAATACAAACAAGAAGTTTGCAACCTGCCACCAAGGGACCTAGGGGTCTGCTGTGCTGGAGACTCCAAGGGTCTGTAGTCGTAAAGTCCAAGTATAAGCAGGATAGGAGATGTAACCTTGGGCCCAAGAGAAGTTGGGCCTGGAATATAAATGGGAACCAGAAAACTCTAAAATGGCCCAGGGGAATGATAAGAGTATTAGTTTCTGTCTAGGCAGTGGGTAGAATGAAGCCTCCTGTGAGATAGCATAGCTCCAGGACAAAGATATGGTGAGAATTTATACTAGCCATATGGTCTGGGAATTCTAAAGCCAACACATTCAGTAGGAAAAGTGGCCCCAAATGGTAAAATCCTTAGGGTGTCAAGCAGAACCAAATACAAACCATAATATTGCAACTAAGATTAAAAAGAACTTGAGGTGGCGCTTGTGGCTCAAAGGGGTAGGGTCCTGGCCCCATATGCCAGAGGTGGCGGGTTCAAACCCAACCCTGGCCACCAGAAACCACAAAAAAACAAAAAAAACAAAAAAAAAACTTGAAATAACAAGGGACAAAAAGAACAGTATGAGAAAAAAATATGCAGATGATAAAAAGTATAAGAGCAAGGGTCAGACATTCTCAGAGATAAAATACCTCACAGAATAAAATATCCCAAAGTCTTTTCAACAAAGTACATGAAGATTTACCAGATAGTAAATACAGTCTAGCTAGGTAGGAAGTTCTTGGAGAAGCCACATCATAGAGCTAGTTAAAGCCTCAATGCAGAAGACAGTGAGACAGTATCTATAAATTTCTGAGAAAAAAAACAAGTAGGCTGATAAATTTATACCAAACTAAGCTGTCCCTTGTGCATAAAAGCAAAAAAATAGATAATTCTTATATGGTCAAGACCTCACGGGTAGTGAGCGTCCATGAGCTATTCTTGAAGAAACTAATAAGCTCAATTCCTTTGTGATATAAACTAAAGTTTGAAACTAAGGAATGGAGAAACTTCAGTTTAAGGAAAATAAAAACTGCTAGCCAGTAACAAATTGATTTAAATATAGAACTATGGTTAAACTCCTGCAAGAATTATAGAACAAAATGCAAATATTTATAATGGAAAAATTAAAATACATAACTTTAAAAAGGCAGGAGGTAGTAAATGGATAAAGTATAAATGCTAACCTTTTTATCTCTCTGAACAAGGAGTGAAAATTGAAACAGTTAAAAAAACATAAAGATCCCAACCACTTAATACTTTACACAGTTCGTTTTTCTTAACCTTACAAGGATCTTCGAGGAGTTAATACCTCCTGTAGTAAAGCAAGAAACATTTATCAATTCTTTCAGTCTCTTCTTTAGATTGTTCTTTATGTTAAATTGAAATAAAATTATAGTTAACGTTTCTAATAAAATGATTAGGTACAAGGTGAAAAAAAAAAAAGAAGAAAAATTAGAGGATGAGTTTTTTCAAAAAGAGACTGCCTTAAAAGTTGGAGCAGCAAGGCCTACATTGGACGTGGTAGGTGTGATTGCTGGTACCATCTTCTGGGCTCAGAACATCTACCTGCAAGCTTACCCCCAGGCAGCATTTTGAAGGATTACTTCATTTTTTTTTTTTTTTTTTTTTTTTTTTTTGAGACAGAGCCTGTCACCCTGGGTAGAGTGCTGTGACATCACACTCACAGCAACCTCCAACTCCTGGGCTCAAGCGATTCTCCTGCCTCTGCCTCCCAAGTAGCTGGGACTACTACAGGCACCTGGCTATTTTTTGGTTGCAGCTGTCATTGTTGTTTGGTGGGCCCGGGCTGGATTTGAACCTGTCAGCTCAGGTGTATGTGGCTGGTGCCTTAGCTGCTTAAGCCACAGGCGCCAAGCCAGGGAGTACTTTATTAAGAGGGAGTGAACTCATTTATATTAATAGTTTTAATCACCATAAATGTCTCTGAGATTGCATGAGCAGAGGCTGGGCAAGGGGGAGAGTTGAGGAACATGTGCGGCATACAGACACATTCGCCACACAGAGTGGTGAGCTTGGTGTTTGCTCTTTGGCTTCAGTAGGTGCCTCTTGCTAGCCAAGTGTCTCTGTCCGTTTGTGTTGCATTAACAAAATTAACATAGGCTGGGTAATTTTTATATATCAGTCCATTTGTGTTGTCATAGCAAAATAACATAGGCCAGGTAATTTTTATATTAAGAGCAGACATGTATTTCCCACAGCTGTGGAAGCTACGAAGTCCAAGATGAAGGGACTGGCAGATTCTGTGACTGGTGGGGGTCTGCTCCATTGATTCTCCATGGCATACTCATGTGGCAGAAGAGCAGAAAAGCAGCCTAAACTAGTTTCCTCCAAACCTGTTTTTTTTTTTTTTTTTTTTAATCATGAATTGATCCACTGATTGAGACAGAGTCTTCTGCTTTGTCATTGGGCCTGGAGTGCAGTGGTCATCATAGCTCACTGCAACCTCAAACTGGATTCGAGTGATCCTCCCGACTCATGACTCAGCCTCCTGAGTACCTGGGACTTTAGGTGCATGCCACATCACCTGGTTAATTTTACTATTTTTTGTAGAGACAGAGTCTCACTCTTGCTCAAGGTGATCTGGAACTTCTAGCCTCAAGCAATCTTTCAGCCTCAGCCTCCTACAGTGGGAGGATTACAGCCATAAACCACTGTGCCCTGACTACTCCAGCCCCTTTAAAGGCACTTGCCCCCATCCATGGGGGCAGAGCTCTCAAGACTTAATCATTACCCTAGAGGCAATGTTGTTTTATTTTTCCAAGCACTTGATCTTTCAGGACCCCACCTGTTAATATTACAAGGGGGATTAGTTTCAGCATATTTGAACCAGAACACCATGTGAAATTTAAAATACCCTGTGACATCTCATGTTTTTCTTGAGCTTTCTCAGTTTCTGTCCCTGTACTTCCCAGGTAGGCCCTGCTGTCTCTTCCTACCACCTTTTGTATGCAGGGCACAGTCTGTGCTTTCAAAGCCAGGAGGTTACTAGCTGGGTTCATTGAAGGGAAGGGAGCACAGTTTGGGAAAATTTGCCACCAAACACACATACACACTCACGTATTTCTACCTAACTCCTAGGCCTGTAGCTTCATCCTCTAATTTTGCTGTGAATTGATATTATACACCCCTTTTTACTTAACCAGGCAGAAGATTGTAGTAGGCTTTTTGAATCAGCTTTCAGTAATGTCTAAATAATTGCAATTAAAGATGGTGCATGCTTGTGACAGGATTTTGGTCTAGTGAACATTCTAGCTGGATTGTTGGCCCTCTCCCTCTGTGAGCCATTTCTGTGCTTCCTGCAGTCTGGAAGGAGCTCTTGGTAGGCTGGGCAGGAGGTGGTGGGCCAGGGAATCTGCATGGTCCAAAGTAGACAGTCGAGCCAACACGTGAGTAGACATAAATCAAGGAATCAACTCACTGGGCTGTTCTAACACCTCCCACCCGACCTAACAAGAGCAGAAGTCTGCCCCTTCCAGACTGCAGGAAGCACGGTAATGGCTCACAGAGGGAGAGGGCCAACAATCCAACTAGAATGTTCACTAGACCAAAATCCTGTCACAAGTATGCACCGTCTTTAACTGCAGTTATTTATACATTACTGAAAGCTGATTCAAAGTATTTATTGAATGCCTTTTGTGCATTAGGCTTTGTCAGAAGTGTTGAAGACACAGTACTAGACAGTTTCCACTCTTTAGTAGTCTGCATTAAGTGCTTAGAGAAGGGTCGCAGAGTAAGAAGATGCCTGGGACTGGCACACACCGGTCCAGCCCCAGAGCAGTATATTTCTGTAAAGATCCCCAAATCTTAAAAAATACTTAAAAATCCAGCTCTGGGATTCAGACCTTAGTAGCCAGGAAGATGGTAACTCCATTTACTAAGATATTAATTAGGGAAACAGTGGGGCATATCTCTCTGCTAACCAGATTCACAGAGGTGAATGAAAACATCATCTTGTAAGTTAGTACCATGAGAAAAGCAGAGAACCAGAACCTTTGATGAACCTGAAGATCAAAAAAAGTGTGATGGGCCAATGACAGAAATTGAGAAGTAGCTATGGGAATGGAAGGTAGGTCACACTGACAGATCTGTACATGTAACTTATGATCTGAAAAAGGAAAAGTCATATTTATAGTAAACTAAATACTTAATAAAATTCCACATCTTTTCTAATTAAGAAAACATTTTTAACATAGTTAAAAAAGTTTATTAGGGGTGCGATGGCTCCATGGGTAGGGCGCTGTACCCATATAGTGAGGGTGGCGGGTTAGAACCCAGCCCTGGCCAAACTGCAACAAAAAATAGCTGGGCATTGTTGCGGGTGCCTGTAGTCCCAGCTACTCGGGGGGCTGAGGCAAGAGAATCACCTAAGCCCAGGAGTTGGAGGTTGCCATGAGCTGTGGCGCCACAGTGCTGTACCAAGGGCGATAAAGTTGAGACGTCTCTAAAAAAACAAAAAAACCAAAAAAAAAGGAAAATAAAGTATTTGCCTTCCTGAATATAAAAACATGTTCAGCTATATGAGTTTTAAATAATGCAGTTTGGGGGTTTTTTGTTCTTTTTTTGAGATAGAGTCTCACTTTGTTGCCCTCAGTAGAATGTCTGTAGAGTGCTGTGGCATCATAACTCACAGTAACCTGAAACTCTTGGGCTCAACCAATTCTCTTGCCTCCCAAGCAGCTGGGACTACAGGCGCCTGCCACAACATCCAGCTATTTTTTAGAGATGGGGTCTTGCACTTGTTCAGACTGGTCTCGAACCTGTGAGCTCAAGCAATTCACCTGCCTTGGCCTCCCAAGTGCTGGGATTACAGGTGTGAGCCACTGAGCCTGGTCATGATATGGTATTAACTGTAAAATAGAAATAGATTAATGAATCTATGTAAGTTCTATAATTACTTATGAGAGTAAGGAAATTTTTGTGCTTTACAAAGAGACCATAATAATCAAAACCATATCAATTTTTTAGTTCCTTTGCATTTCTCAGGAAAATGGTCTCTCTCCTTTTTTTGGATGTTTTCTCAAATGAATACTGTAGCCCCAAATTTAAGACCCATGTCTTAAAATTGATGTTATCTTGATGTTTGTTAAGCCTATTTCAGTTTCTAAAATATTTTATTCTGTGAACAAGAATAGGTTACTCATATTCCCAACATTGTCACTGACTCACCATCTCCATTCCTAAAAATAAGAGTCAGAATGGAGGGACTGTTAAAATGACATACACAATAGCTTCAACCCATGTTCCCATGAGCAGATATTTAACAATAATAAGAAAGATCTGTCTTCTTTCCTGAGAGCTAGTGAAGATATAGGAACTAATTTACTTATTATATAACACTTTGCATGCAATAAGTAATATTAACTTATTACCAAATTTGAAATGTTAATTTAAGGTTTATTTACTTTCTATAAAGAAAGTACATCTCTGAATGCTCATCTTTTCCTAGAAGCTTCAGAAGTATAACAGTAATATAAACCAGAAGCTTTGTAAAACTTGTGATTTTGAAACCCAGTCGTGTAGGATGAGTTCTTGGAATTGAGCCAGCCCTGCAAATTTCTCTGCACAAAGATGTGAAGGGAATGTTTGGGTCAAGGTTAACTCGAAGGATTTGGGCTTGAGGAAATAATACCATTCATTGAGATGTTAGTTTGGATATTATCAGGGAAAGTGTTTGATAACTGAGTCCATAGGGGTGGAGGAGAGCATTATCTAGTGAGAAAGTAATATGAGAAGAGAACACAGATAGTTTTTAAAGATCAAAAAGAGTTAGTTAAGAGTTAAACTATAGTTTTTAAAGATCAAAAAGAGGGTGATGAGCCCAGCAAAGGAAACTGAAAATAGCTGTAGTCAGGAAAGAGTGTTTCAAATAAGACAGGAACAGCTCTGAGAGCTGCTGAGAGGCCAAGAGAAGGGGACTGAGGAGTGTCAGTTGGTGACCTTGGCCAGAGCAGTTTTCCCGTTGTTCTCTGGAATCTGAGCTTACCCTGCCTTTAGTTTAGTTACCAAGGAATTTTCAGCATCTAGGAAGTGTCTTTGGTATAAGACACTGCTACTCTCTTCAGTCTTGAAAAATTCCATCAGGAGAATGAGACTATGTAAATTTAAAGCTGGTTAAAAATATTAATGTCACTTACTTTGAGACAGAATTTTCAGGTTTTCTATTTACTGTACTTTGAGTGGGCTGGAAAACATGAATCATCATGTTAAATCATGCCCATTGATGGGAAAACCACTTTCAATGTGATTCAATAATATTACTAGTCAACACACAAGGACCAAATTTGAATGAATGGAATGTCATTGTAATTTTAATCTTTTTCTGATAGTATATTCTAACAATCTACTCAGTGCAGACTATAGAAATTCAAAAACATCAATAATGGGGTAAGAATTTTGAAGTATTTATGAGTGTTGTAGATGCACTGATAGTTTTGAAGCATTTTTTGTTGTTGTTTCAGGTTCATTGAGGGTACAAAGAATTAGGTTATACTGATTGCATTTGTCAGGTAAAGTCCTTCTTAATGTTGTGTCCTGCCCCGCCCCGCCAAGAGGTGTGCCATACACTGAAACCCCCATCCCAGTTTTGAAGCATTTTTGAGATAATACCAGTATCAAATTATTGATTAAGATGTTTATTTTCCATGACTGCAAAAATCATATTAAAAATTATTTTAAAAGTTAATTTTCTTGGCAGAGATATAACTAGTGCATGATATAAGTGTATATTTCAAGTCAAGACTTAACCTGCATCAATGTGTTGTGTTTGAGTAGCACTTCCTCAGGAGGGAGTAGGTGAACGGTGGAATGGTCAGGATAAGAAGTAGTTCAGATCGTGGCATCTCTCATCCTAAGCCATGTGGGGCACTAGAATGTTGCAGGGTAGTTGCTAATCAGAATCATGAGGGAATTCCAGAACTTTTCTTAGAAACTTAATTTGTGCTTTTCCTTCTGCTTCCAATATGTTTCTCTCTGCTTGCTCCCTCCCTTCTTCATCTGTGAATTCCTCAGCTCTTAACCTTACATACCACTTTTTCAAAGGAGCTTTCTCTTATCCCACAGAGCAGGTACCTCTGATTTTATGTCTCTTAGCACAATTGCAGCTGAATTGTTTTTGGTATAATTATTTGTCCGCTCTCACCCTGCCACCATGAGCTCCATATAGGCACAGATCAAGGCTGTCTTGTTAATGGCAGTCTTCCCAGTGCCTTTTGGCCCACTGTCATTTGATATTTGTTAAATGAAAGGATGCCACTAAAAAGCCCATATGATTTTTCTTTTAAAGAAACTCTGGGACTGTTGTTTTAGATGGCTACAGGATAGGTTGTGTAGCTTGTCTAAGGGCCTATTTGCATGGCTCCCAGGGATGCGTGGATAAATGAACCTTGTTTTGTAATGCCGCTTTAAATTTAGGACTGACTTTGATGAGTGTGTGTTAGTCGAAGGCAGTAGTTCTCAACCTTCTTAATGCTGTGACCCTTTAATACAGTTCCTCATGTTGTGGTGACCCCCAACACTAACTCCCAGGCTTAGGTGATTCTCTTGGCTCAGCCTCCCGAGTAGCTGGGGCTATAGGTATCTGACAAAACGCCCAGCTATTTTTTTGTTGCAGTTTGGCCGGGGCCGGGTTTGAACTGCCACCCTCAGTATATGGGGCCGGCACCCTACCCACTGAACCACAGGTGCCGCCTGCAAAAGAGAAGTTTTAAAATTTGTATCTGCTAAAATTAATATAGCACAAACACATTTCCCAGTGAATTGGAAGTTAAGTGACATCTCTTTTCAGTGATTATGGGTCCTAATGTGAATATAGATAAAAAGACAGAGAGGTGCTGTGATTATGGGGTAATACTTGGATATAAGGTGATTTTTTAAAAATTATTTATAATATGCTTATTGATTGTATTTGCTATTATGATTAAATGAAAACAGATAATAAACATTTTGACACAGAATTAAAGACCTTTCAAGAATTTATTTGTGGTGTCTAGTCTGAATAACAGTTGTGCTGGAGTATTATGCAGAGAAAATGGATTGTGCTGTGAGGTTTCAAAAACCAGAGATATTATTTTGTGTGTATTAGTAATTGAGTTCAGTTGTATGTAACAGAAAACTCACAATAGTGGCTTGAAGAAGATCAGTTTATCTTTCCCTTGCTAATAAAGAGTCTTGCCCATGTTCAGAGTTGATTTTGGTGGCTTTGAATTGTCACCAGGGACCCAGGTTCTTCCTTATCTATAAATTCTTGTTTTATGCTCCCAAGAGGTCTCTGGAGTTCTAGCCATTACATCTTTTCCAGGTAGGAAGAAAGGGGAGGGACTAAAGGGAAAAGACAAAACCCAGACAAATCTGTGTTTCAGAAGGCTTTCCCAGAAGCCCCCTAAAGTTTAAAATTGTGAAAATCACAATCCTGAAAATATGATTCTGGCAAAAATAATTTTAGAAATTATTTAAAAGATACTTATTTACATTTTTAAAGGGGGATTTGAGAAACAAAAACATGAGCGAATACGTCATACGCCACCTTATACAATAAAATAGGCAATACTAACATCCGTAGTTTTGCAAGCATCAACAGTTATACTTGCAGCAGTTGCACAGGTATAACATTTATGAGCATACAAACCATGTTCATAAAGAAATAGCTTATATAACTGATGTCATTTGAAATACTGTGACAGACAGCCTAAGTCTTTTGATGAGATTGATCAGAAACGACAGTGATTCACCTCTATATATGCAGCAGCGCAAAGAGAAATTTTATCTTTTATAAATGCAGATGAACAAAAAGGATATCTTTTTATATATTGAGGAAGTTTCAACATTTTTATGTACACAGTATTTACACACACAATCAACATTGTGATAATGTACCTTTAGAAGTCAAATTTGCAAAGTGCATAAATTACAGCCCTCTAAAGTCTTTACACAATTTATATCTCCAGCTTTGGGAATGATGCGGAGATAAAATACCGCATATACTCGAGTATAAGCCGAGTTTTTCGAAAAACCCGAACTCAGCACAAATTTTGTGCCGAAAAAAACTCGGCTTATACTTGAGTATATACGGTACATAGCATAGGACGTTGTAAAAAAATAATGCTGACAACTTAAAATTGTGAGGGAAAAAAAAAAACAAAACTAAAAAGGAAATTTGTTATATGAAGAAGTGTATTACAGGGTATATTATGGACATTTGCACAGAGGTAGTCCATAAGAGCTCGTTGACTTTCATAATACCGTATATACCCCAGTATAAGCCGACCCGAGTATAAGCCGACCCCCTTAATTTTACCCTAAAAACTGGGAAAACTTAGTGACTCTAGTATAAGCCGAGGTGGAAAAATGCAGCAGCCACTGGTAAATTTCAAAAATAAAAATATATACACAAAACAATTACAATAATTGAGGAATCAGTGGGTTAAATGAAACATACCACATTAACCCATAGTATTCAATGGCAGCTTTAATAAAGTGAATAAACCATTTAAGACAGTAAAGCATTGTAAATAAATGGTTAAAAATCCTGAATCCTTATACTCCAAAACCCCTGATTATAAGGATTCAGGATTTATAAACATTTATCTACAAGACTTTACTGCCTTAAATGTGCTTTACTTAATTAAATGTGCTGTTAAATATTGTGGGTTAAATAGTTCAGTGGAATACAGTTCAGTTCAGCCGCCTACCTCTTCAGCTCAGCCAAGACTTGTGGACTGAGCTGAAGCACCGCCCCTGAAGCAGAGGGCAGAAGACGACTGGAGACTACGTGCATTTGATTAGGTGCGCGCACACCGAATCAAATAATCTGTATGATCCGAGTATAAGCCAAGTTCGGGGTTTTCAGCGCAAAAACTCGGCTCCTACTCGAGTATATGCGGTACTTACTCATTGCCTTGTTTGTTTGAAACAGGGTCTTTGTCACCTGGGCTAGAGTGCAGTGGCATCATCATAGCTCACTAGGACCTCAAACTCTTGGGCTCAAGCGATCTTCCTGCCTCAGCCTCCTGACTAGCTGGTTCTGTAGGCATGAGCATTTTTCTATGACTCATTTTTCTATGTTTTGTAAAGATGAGGGTCTTGCTCTTGGCTCATGCTGGTCTCAGCAATCCCCCTGACTTGGTCTCTCAAAATACTAGCGGCTAGTAACTAGCCTTACCCATTGTGCCCAGGCTTGCTGCCTTATTTTTAAAAAGTACACACATGCTAGTGTGTCCTTTTACTTTAGGAAAGCACTTAAAGGGTCACCCTGGGTTAGTGTATCCTGACAGTGAAAATACTTTTCGTTTGTTTTCCTTTAATTTCCAAAATCAGTGACACTGGAAGTTTTTTAGTTGAAAAGAACTTTATTTTTTGTAGAGACAGAGTCTTACTTTTTTGCCCTTGGTAGAGTGCTGTGGCATCACACAGCTCACAGCAACTTCCAACTCCTGGGCTTAGGCGATTCTCTTGCCTCAGCCTCCTGAGTAGCTGGGACTACAGGCACCCGCCAGCCATAAAGCCTGGCTATTTTTTTTGTTGCAGTTTGGCCAGGGCTAGGTTTGAACCCACCACCCTCGGTATATGGGGCCCATGCCCTACCCACTGAACCACAGGCCCCACCCTGGAAGTTCTTTAATTGAAAAATAGAATCGAAGTTGAAGCCTCACATTCAGAGGACCTCAGAAGTGAAAGCATTCATGTTCAATATTAGCCTTAAGAAATGCAGGAGCATTTTTCTTCTCTCTGGCTCTCCAGCCCATGGTTTTCTGTGTCCCATGATGAGATAAGTGAGATGAGTGACTGCCAATTTCTAAGCAGTTATAAATGGTTACTGTCTTTCCTTTCTTAGCCTGTAAAATGACATATTTTCAAAGGAGAGACTAGGAGGCCAAGTGCAGTGACTTACACCTGTAATCCTAGCATGCTGAGAGGCCAATGTGTGTGTATTGCCTGAGCTCAGGAGTTTGAGATCAGCCTGAGCAAGAGTGAGAACCTGTCTCTAAAAATAGCTGGGTGTTGTGGCCGGCGTCTGTAGTCCCAACTGTGAGGGACTACAGTAGGATTACTTGAGCCGAAGAGTCTGACTTTGCTGTGAGCTATGACACCACGGCACTTTACCCAGCACAAAAAAGTAAGACTCTGTCTCAAAAAAAAAAAAAAAAAAGGGAGAGACTAGAATGATCTTTTTCCCAGCCTTGAAGGCTTTTGACACTGATGTTTCCCCCACATTGAAACCCCACCCTGTTCTTGACATGGTGGATACACACATTGGGCAATTGCCCTTGCCTGTTCCTCCCATGCCTGTCTGTCTGTTGATTCAGACTGACCCGTAATCTAAAAGCCTGAAGGTGGATGGATTTACGGTATCTTGGAGCTCAGTTCTATCAGTTTGCACAGACTAGAGACCAAAAAAGCTTTAAAAAGGCAAATCCTGATGGACTTCCTGTACTGTATCATCCATGTCTCCTGTGTCCACTCTTAGACCGAGAGGAAGGAAGCATCCTTTACTGTTTCCGTCTTTTCAAAAAGGACTTAAGGATCCTCCCCAGAGTTATGTGGAAAGACCTCAAAGCTGCACAAAAGCTGGGGGAGGGCAGCCGACTGAGTCTGAATCCCATCTGTGCTCTCACCATTTGCTCCATTGCTTTAGCACGACCCCAGATCTGCTTGGTTTTCAGTTTATAATACTCTTGTTTGTGTTTGATTAATATTTAAAATTTTATTGTAAATTGACAAATTATAATTGTATTGCTTGTTATTTTGACCGAACCATTTGAGAGTAGGTTAGACAAGAACATTCTACATAACTGGAATATACAGAGTTACCAAAGTCTTGCTCTGTCCCCCAGGCTGGAGTGCAGTGGCACAATCCTAGCTCACTGTAGCCTGGAACTCCTGGACACCAGTTGATTCTTCTGCCTCAGCCTCCTGAGTATATGGGACTACAAGTACATGCTCCCAACACCTGGCTAACTTAAAATTGGTGGTGGGGGGGGGGGTAGAGACAGGATTTCACTGTGTTGCCTTGGCTGGTCTTGAACTCCAGGGGTTCAAGTACCCCTCCTGCCTCAGCCTCCAAAATGCTGAGATTATAGGTGTGAGCACAGTTCCACTGTGCCCAACCGATTCTTCTGTTTGCTAGTTGGCTTTGTCTTTATTTTGTCATTATAAAATCATAGACTTTTTCATTCAGCGGATTGGAGTCCCTGACTTTCTTTGTCCCCCTGCCCTCCCCTCCCCTCCGTTCCCTCTTCTCTAATTTCCTGGTCTCCTTTTCTGGCCTCAAGCAATCTTTCTGCCTTGGCTCCCCAAAGGGCTAGGATTATAGATAGGAGCCACCATGCCCTGCCTATCATTTATTTTGATGTTTAAATTGTCCCAGATTTGGCCCTGGAGACCCTTTCCAGGCTGGCTTTGAGGTCTTCTTGCCATTTACTCACAAATCTGTGCCATCCTCAGGCATAGCACCTGTCTGCAGCTCATCTTTCCTTGCCCTGGTTCTGGAATCAGCCATTTCTCCAAGACGCCCTGGTTCCTTTTAGCACAGAACAACCAAGGCCTGGATGCTGAGTGTGCTCCTCTGCCACTGTGTGCCACTGTTCTGTGAACACAGCCATCCAGAGTTCAGAGTTCATAATGGTGCTTGGTCACACCCACCACAGGGGTCTTTGCCCTTTGTCGACCTTTCCTGGGACTCCTTTGTCCCACAGTGCCAAGGTGTCAGTGGTGCTGGGCACGGCACTGCTGTAGGAAATGAGCTATTTCAGTGGTGATTAGTTTTCTTTACCTTACTGGGACTGAATAAAATCTGTCATTTTGAGTATTTAAAGTAGTTTAAAGGCTGAGCTCAGTAGCTCACGCCTGTAATTGCAGCACTTTGGGAGGCTGAGATTGGGAGTGGATCGTTTGAGCTCTAGAGTTCAAGATCAGACTGAGCAAGAGCCCCCCCTTTTAAACTAGCTGTGCGTTGCTGTAGGTGCCTGTAGTCTCAGTGATGAGGGAGGCTGAGGCAGAAGGATCGCTTGAGCCCAAGACTCTGAGGTTGTTGTGACGCCACATACTCTACCCCAGGTGACCAAGTGAGACTCTGTCTCAAAAAATAGAGTGGTTTAAAATGACTTCAACACAGACTGAATAGCACACTGCTAGACAAGGGTGCTAATTAGTAATAATTGTGATAGCATAATATGTGACAAAATGTTCCTTCATTTCAAATAAAATGGAGTTTTATTTAGAAAAACAGAATACAGAAGAACTAGATTGTTGGAGAGGAAGACCCCAACTATTTCAAAGTACCAATTTACTTTCTGGATTGTCCCTGTTAGTAAATGTAGTGAGTAAAATTGTAGCTTACAGCTAAAGCTCTTCTCTGCACATGATGAAAATCTTCACACATACAGCAAAGGCAGTTCACTTTGTGGTGCACACACATACGCTCCCCATGGAGGCTTTGTTGCCACATTTTACTGTCTTTTCTGTGTGCTAGTTGGTCACAGCGTCAGTGACCGGAGTTCAGTGGCTGTCTTTTCTTTCTTTTGAGATAAATTTTTCATACGATGGAATTCAGGAAACTTGAGTGTTGTTCAGTAAGTTACATCTGTGTAGCTACAACCCTCATCCAGACCTAGAAGTGACCCTCAGTCCAGAAGGTTCGGGCCCCACCCCTCTTCCATGTCTGCCCCTGTCCCCCATAGATGAATTTCAGCTGTTGTGCAGCTGTGTCGCCATGGAAATGTGCAACATGCTCTTCCATGGCCATAGAGGCTTTTTCATTCTGCACAATGATTCTTAAATGCATCTGTGTTTTACATAGACCAGTTCATTTCTTTTTTGGCTGAATAGTGTTAGTGATTACATGGCCACGCCACACACCTCCTCTATAGGGAAGATAATAGCCTTTTTGCTTAGAATCTCCTCTTTCTCACAAGATCTCTTGCAGCTGGAAAGCCGCCTGTTTGCTGTTCTTGGTTCTCTGCCCAATTGTAGGAACATTCCAGTCTGTCCATCCTCCTACAGAGGGATGTCGGCTTTTTTCAGCTTGGGGCTTTTACAGACACAGCTGCTATGAATGTTCCTCAGCAGGTCTTTAGGTGCACCTGGGTTCTCCTTTCTTGGGGATGGAATACCTGGGTGGATTGCTGAGTTACAGGGTGGGCGCACGATTCTTTTACGAGCTGTTGACAGTCCTTCCTTTGCAAATAGTTGAACCAGTTTCACCCTCACCAGCATGGCGTGAGAGTTCTGTTGCTGTACATCCTTGCCAGCATTTGCTGTTGTGATTCTCTTTAATTGTAGCCATTCTGGGGATGTGTAGTTGTGTCTCTTGGGAGTTTTAATTTGCATTTCTCTGGTAACAGTGATACTGAGCACAGAGCTCTTTTCAAAATGTGTTTAAGTGGTGGTAAGGAGTGAGCAGTCAGCAGCTGCTTACCAGCATGTTGGAAATTCTTTATTCACGCAGTAGCTCTCTACTTCTGATTAGCGTGCGTTTCAGAGCTGTTAGCTGTTTAGCAGTGCTGTGTGTACTGCGTGATGGGGAGAGGCTGGCCCAGATGCTGAGACCTGCTTTGATACGTGAGATCTTGTAGGTCAGTCTGAAAACAGGTGTGCTTCTCGGCAGCGTTGCTGGCGTTGCTGTGGCCTTGTTTGGAAGCTCTTGGCTTCCCAAAACGTGTCTGCTGATGAGTGGAAGGACCCAGTAGGTTAGTGCTTAGTAGTTACACGGCCATGAAGTCACCTTTAGAGAGAAGACAGGGGAAACACAGCCTTCGTGTTTGGAACCTCCTCTTCCTAGAGGTCGCTTGTAGGTGGGAGTCGTGTGTTTGCTGTTCTTGGTGCCCTGTTTGCAGCAGGCTTCTAGAATGTTTGCTCCAAATATCTTTTTTTTTTTTTTTTTTTAAGACAGAGTCACTTTGTCACCCCTTGGTAGAGTACCATGGTATCACCGCTCACAGTAACCTCAAACTTTTGGGCTCAAGTGATTTCTCTTGCCTCAGCCTCCCAAGTGACTGGGACTACTGACCTCAGGCGGTCTACACACCTCAGCCTCCCAGAATTCTGGGATTACAGGTGTGAGCCACCGTGCCCAGCCTTTGTTCCAAATATCTTGAGGAAAGCTTGTTGCCAGGAGAGGCTTGAGAGGATAGTCAACCTGTTAGTTCCAAATCAGAGCATCTCATGCCGGTGTCCCCCCTCACACCTTCCCTGCCCTCGCAAGCTAATACTGACATTGCCTGGTAGTTTGTCTCTGTGTCTTCCCTGCAGGTTGTTCTCAGAACACAAACAGAACCTGTGAGGAGTGCCTGAAGAACGTCTCGGTAAGCAGTGTGCAGATCTGAGTGTCGTCGAGAGTGCATGGCTTTCTCTAAGTCCACAGAGTCGCTTGTGTGCTTGAATGGTTCTCCTATTTGGGATTTGTAAAGGTATTTATTTGATAGCTATTGAATGTTATTTTAGCCTTTCTCAGGCACATACAACCTTCCCATGAAAACTGTAGGTACCACCTGCAGGATCAGCATTCACTCCTATAGTAGGCGGGGGAAGTGTAAGGCTTGTGGATGTGGAAGACATGTGGGTGTGGAAGAGGAGGGTGTGGGCCAGGCCTGGTGGGTGTGGGCACTGGTTGGGGGGTGTCAGGTTGGCTGGGCTTTAGGTGACTGTCAGCCTGCTACCAGGACTTTCCTGGGGAGTCAGGCCTTAGAGGCCTGTCAGGGGTAGGGGCTGTGACTTTGTCTATGAGATGGGCCCCCAGGACATGGTGGCAAATGCTCTGGGAGCAGAGCAGGGCTTCTGTCCACACTTGCCGAGAACATGGAGGTGTTGTCACTTACTCCCTGCTTAGAGCTGCAGGGTCAGCTTTCTATACAGGCAGAGGAACTGGGTCTGTAAACCTTGGACCTGCCTCACCTGTCAGGGGCTGTGGTAGACCCTCCTCTCTTCGCTCTCCACACAGGAACAAGGTGGGCTGGTTCAGTGCCTTAGAGGCCACATGGTCTGGTGGGTGTGATGCTGTCCACAGCATCTCGAGTAATAATGTAATACTCAGCCAGTAAGGTTGGATTTTGTCCCCGCTACTTCTCCATCCCTGTATAACTTTAAGCAAGAGATTCCCAAGCCTTGGGAGCAAAGTTTCCCAGTCCTCTTGACAGAGCAGGCCAGAGACTTGTCAGGGTTGTTCCCAGGCACGCTGTGCTGCGATCTGAGCCGAGTGTTCATTTGTCTGTTTAGGAGCAGTCGGAGCAGTGGTGGGGAAGTAGCCACAGCACAGATCTCTGCACAGGTGTGTGGTGCGGAGAGCTAGACTCAGCAGCACTTACATGTAGTGTCTCTGTGGCACTGTCAGCAGCCTGGGAAAACCTGCGCACAGCCCAGCAGTGGGTGGCAGCAGTTGGGACAGAAGTCAACGTTCTGTGGTATCTTTGCCTTAAGATACCAGGGAGGCCGCCATCCCTCGCCCCTTCCAGGCTTTACAGGGCACTGAGAACTGTGGGGCCTGTTTCTCTTGCCCTGACAGTGAGGTGGATGACATGAGACTAGTCAGGAAAGATACATTAGGTGGTTTCCACTCCAAGGTATTAAGCTATGTTTGTAAAAAAAACATTTCTCACCCATGGAGAAGTGGAGGCTTTTGACAGATCTTGTCAGTTTGTGGGACTTAAAGGGGTACTTGATGTGCTGATGAAAATTTGAGACACGTGATGACTGTAGCTTTCAGATCTTGTCATTGGTAATGTTGAACTCGCTCAAGAGGGTCAAGTCTTCATGGGTGGTATTTTCTTTTCTTTCTTCTTTTTGTTTGAGACAGAGTCTCTCTCTGTTGCCCTGGCTAGAGTGCTGTGGACACTTTAGCTCACAGCAACCTCAAACTCCTGGGCTCCAGAGATCTTCTTGCCTCAGGCTCCCAAGTAACTGGGATTATAGGCACCTGCCACAACACCTGGCTAATTTTTCTATTTTTAGTAGAGAAGGAGTCTTGCTTTTGCTGAGGCTGGTCTCGAACTCCTGAGCTCAAGCAGTCCACCTGCCTCAGCCTCCCAGAGTGCTAGGGTTACTGATTTAAGCCACTATGTGCAACTTGAGTGGTATTTTCATGATGGGGCTTCTTTTTGGTCACTGGATTTTTCTGTTGGAACTCATTTCAGCCATAAAAGCAGCTCTCTGTTGTACGCTGCTTTGCAGTGTAGAGAGCATACTTGCTGCGTTGCCCTGTGAAGCCCTCACCACCTGGGTTAGGTGTGATGATGACATCAGGCTCAGTTAAAGTGGCCAAGGGACTTGCCCAGGTCACAGTGGAGGGGTAGGTGCAGATTTTGTCTGAAGGCCTGACTTGATTCCTGCTCTTAACCCAGAGAGAGCAAGTCAGGCTGCTGCAGAGGAACAGTAACAAACGTGTGCTCAGCCCCCGACTTCAGTGTCCCTGAGTGCACAGGGAAGGATTCTGGAAGCATGCCAAGTGCCTAGGAGGCCTTGGGGTGTAGAAGAGCGGGTATGGCAGACTGTCCCCTGGGTGCTGAGTTATGTGCTGTATGCATATTATTTCATCAATTAAATAATAAAATGTAAAAAGATATATTTTGATATCCTATCCAAAGAAAATATAACCACAAACCAAGCTAAACCTCACCAAAGACAATGTTATATGTCCCCTCAGTGAGCTCTTAGATTTGTGGTAAAATTGTCATATCAAAATGGAAAGTTAGACATTTATATCTTGAGCTATTTGAAAAGGCAGAACTAGCCAAAAATTGTTAATCCCAGACATAAATGGAAAATATTCCCAAATAGCCAAAATAGGCAGCATTTCCCTGCTGTTTATTAGGTTACACTGTAGCCAGGCGTGGTGATGCGCACCTATAATCCCAGCTATTTGTGAGGCAGGAGGATCACTTGAGACCAGCAGCTCGAGACCAGCCTGGGCAACTTAGCAAGAACCCATCTTCATTAAAAATAAGTAAATATGAAAATAAATAAATATGGCCAGGTGTGGTGGCTCACACCTATAATCCCAGCACTATGGGAGGCCAAGGCAGGTGGACTGCCTGAGCTCAGGAGTTGGAGACCAGCCTGAGCAAGAGCAAGACCTTGTCTCTTAAAAAAAAAAAAATAAGGTAACTGGGCATTGCGACAGGCACCTGCAGTCCCAGCTACTGTGGAGGCTGAGGCAAGAGGATCACTTGAGCCCGAGTATTTGAGGTTGATGTGAGCTGTGATGTCACAGCACTCTACCAAGAGTGACAAAGTGAAACTCTTACCTCAAAAAAAAAAAAAAAAAAATTATAATAGATTTTCACCTTAATCTGGGACAAAAACAAAAATTATGATTTTTCTATCCTATTTTAAAAAACAATAGCATTGTTAATACCAAGATTTAAAATACCAGGCAACGTTCCAACATTGTCTGGCAACAACATTCAGTTGCACTGAAACTGCGGTTCGGTTGCCCCTGCTCTGCATCCTCTGCCTGAGGACACCTGCCAGAGTCACTTGGGCTGCATATCCTGTTGCCCACAGTGTCTGTCCACGAAGCGCTCTTGGGCCTCCTTGCTGCGGTGCCCACTGGTGTGATGTGCTGTCTCTGCACCACTTTATCCTCACCCCTGACACTTGAAGGGCTCCGAAGGGAGCATTTGGACTGCTCTCAAGTTCTGGCCAGATGCCTTTGAGTCTTAATTGCATTATCTTTTTTTTTTTTTTTTTCCTTTTGAGACAGTCTCACTATGTTACATTCTTGCTATGTCTCGAAGTCCATGGTGTCACAGCTCAAAGCAATCTTAAACTCCTGGGTTTAAGCTGTTCTCTTGCTTCAGCCTTCCAGGTAGCTGGGACTACAGGCGCCCGCCCGCTATTTTTTTGTTGTGGTTGTTTAGCTGGCGTGGGCCAGGTTCGAACCTGCTGCTCTTGGTGTATATGGCTGGTGCCGTAACCACTGTACTACGGGTGCTGAACCAATTGCATTATCTTTTAAGCGGCTGGCAGCAACTTAGTACAGTTGTAAAGGTCAGAGGTGGGATGCATGGGAACTTTCTAAAAATAGCAATCACCATGGTTGCCGAAGTCCATTCAGCAGACACTTAATGAATGCCTGCCCTGGGCCAGACTCTGCCCTGCATTCTGGGTTGCGCCAGTGACGTGCACAGGTTCCTGCCTGGCATGGCGCACGTGCAGTGTGTTGGCTGGTGCTGAGGGCAGGGAGCAGGGCCAGTGCGAAGCAGGCTGGCTGGGGCTGGCCTGGTCAAGTGGCAGAGAACCATGTAGGTGTCTGGGTAGGGGGCTCCTAGCAGAACAGGGGTTGGCAGTTCTCAGGAGTAGCATAGAGCCCCAAAGCTGTGGCCCAGTGAGTTGTGGAAGAGGTCTAAGTAACGATGAGCCTAGGGTGAGTCCCAACAGGACAAGGCCATCACAGCCACCCAAGGCAGATGGCCATGCTGGGTAGCAGTGGCAGCCATGAGAGGTGGTTGGGTCCTGGGCAATCAGATTCTTTGTTTTTGTGGTGCGTTCTGAGGGTTGGTTGTTAACTTGGTTGTTAATGCTGTTCTCTTTCAGTGTCTCTGGTGCAACAGTAACAAGGCATGTTTGGACTACCCAGTTACAAAAATCTTGCCACCTGGTTCTCTTTGTAAGTTGAGTTCTGCACGCTGGGGCGTTTGCTGGGGTAAGTCATTTCCAATTGCTTCTTACAAAATCAGTGCCCTTTTGAAAATTTTAGTACTTGCTCAGTTAACATAAGTTGCTGGAAACCTGTGCAATTTGCTCTGTGACCCCCATTGAGATGGCTGGGAGCAGTGATGGTCTTGTGTCTGGGAAAGGGGCCTGGGGAGTCTGAGGTTAACCTTCAAGATTATCTTTCTCCACATGGAAGGGTGGGAAAGTGAGTTTTATTTATTTATTTATTTTTGAGACGGAGTCTTACTGCCTTTGGTAGATTGCATGGCATCACAGCTCACAACAACCTTAAGCTCCTGGACCCAAGCAATTCTCTTGCCTCAGTCTCCCAAGTAGCTGAGACTACAGGCACACGCTACAACACCCGGCTATTTTTTTAGTATTATTATTATTATTATTATTGCAATTGTCATTGTTTGGCAGGCCCAGGCTAGGTTTGAACCCTCCAGCTCTGGTGTATGTGGCTGACACCCTAGCCGCTGAGCCACAGGCATTGAGCCTAGGCACTGTCTTTTAACTTCTCTGCACATTATGTGTTAGAGTGTTCATGTGCCACCTCGAACCTACTGTGGATTCCCATGGGATCTAGTTTCCCAAGCTGAAGAATCCTTGTTCAGCACAGACACAGCCCTGGTTATTTTCTTTTTTCTTTTTTTAGGGACAGAGTCTTAACTTTGTCACCCTCGGTAGAGTGCCATGGTATCACACAGCTCACAGCAACCTCTAGTTTCTGGGCTTAAGCGATTCTGTTGCCTCAGCCTCCCAAGTAGCTGGGACTACAGGCGCCTGCTACAATGCCCGGCTACTTTTTTGTTGCAGTTTGGCTGGGGCCAGGTTTGAGCCCACCACAACACCTGGCTATTTTTTTGTTGCAGTTTGGCTGGGGCCAGGTTTGAACCCGCCACCCGTGGTATATGGGGCTGGTGCTCTACCCACTGAGTCACAGGAGCTGCCCACCCTGGTTTTTTTCTAATGGGTCTCCATCTGCATATAGTTCATTTTACAGGTGTTATTACAAAAGCTTTGAGATACACAAAAATCAAGAAATGTAAAATTCTTTGCTTATAGAAACAAATGAAGCCTGCCTAGCAAGTTGAAACTTACACGGGTGGATTAGAAAGGATTAGCCCTTGTGAGATTCAGATTGGGGTTTTTCTTTTTTAGGACAGTCTCACACTGTCACCAGGCTAAAGTGTGATGGCATCAGCCTAGCTCTGACAGCAGCCTCAAATCCCTGTGTTCAAATGATCCTCCTGCCTCAGCCTCCCGAATAGCAGGGACTACAGGTGCCTGCCACACCACCTGGATAATCTTTCTATTTTTTGTAGAGAGGTTTTGCTCTTGATCAAGCTGGTCTTAAACTCCGGGCCTCAAGCAGTCCGCTCACCTCATTCTCCCAGAGGGCTAGGATTATAGGCTTGAACTCCTGTGCCCAGCTTCAAAAAGTCTGCCTTTTAAATTAGTTTGTGGGCCAGGCACAGTGGTTCACGCTTGTAATCCCAGCACTCTGGGAGGCCGAGGTGGGTGAATTGCTTGAGCTCACAAGTTCAAGACCAGACTGAGCTAGCGCGAGATCCGGTCTCTAAAAAAAAAAAAAAAAAAAAAAAAAATAGCTGGGCCTTGTGGCAGGTGCCTTTCGACCCAGCTACTTGGGAGGCTGAGGCAAGAAAATCGCTTGCTCCCAAGAGTCTGAGGTTGCTGAGAGCTATGACACCATGGAACTCTATTGGGACAAAGTGAGACTCTGTCTCAAGAAAGAAAAGAAACTAATTTGTGGTGTGTTTTGCTTCCTAGAAGTCATTTTTAAGTAGTTGAATTTATTAATCTTTTCTTTCATGGCTTCAGGTTTTGGGTAATGCGTAGGCCATCTTAAGCTTCATGGAGGAGCCAATATCTTCTTAGAGTCCTTTGATCATTCCTTTTGTGTTTTGTATCTTGGACCCTTCTGCAGCTTATTCTTCTTCTTTTTTCTAATTGATATTCATCTCAAAATCCGTCCCAGCCTCCATCTGAAAGAACTTATTTCTGGTGTCAAGACTTGAGGGAATTCAGCAGTTGCCTGGGGTTGGAGTGAACAGTTGTAATTGTGAGTTATCTGTGCAGGAGGTGTGTGTGTGAGTGCACACCTATTATACCTGCCCAGCTGGCCGTTCTCTTTGCCAGCCTCAACCAAAGAGGCTTCCCGGGGCCTGGCCATGCTCTGTGCACCTCCTGCCGCTGTCTGCTCTGTGGAACCTTCCTTTACTGACTTCCACACACAGCTCCTGGACCAGGAAGGCTGGACATTTTGAGTTCCTGTTATTAAAGTCCTTCTCATCTGCACATCCTCTGGTGCAGTGCACACGTCTTAAGTCTCTGTGTAGATGACAGTTCACACACAGGATGTGCACCTGTGTCTACTCACGTGCATATTCAAGTGACCACCACTCAGGCCAAATACTGTAGGATGTTCCTGTGCCCCAGCAGGTCCACTCCTGTCAGGCCCCCATGGCTGTCCCCTGACTGACCTCTGTCACCACAGATTGGTGTTGCCTGGTCTTTACAGAAAGGAAATAGTACAGTATTATGTTTGGCTTTTGCCCATTGTGTGTCTGAGACTCATGCAGGCCATTTGTTCAGCTGGTGACCTCATCGTGAGGTGTTCAAGAATCAATTGTCTGTTTTAGGCTGATGGCGTCGAGTGTTCCTGGTGCAGCTGTGCGTGTTCTCGTGTTGGCATTAGCACAGGTGCTCATTTCAGCTGGGCCCTGACTGCCGAGTGGGGAAACTGGGCCCCAGCATTCAGGGCTCAGTGAGTCTGCCAGATGTGTCTGCGGTCACTCCTCTGAGCACTGGGGTAATGTCCAACTGCTCCACATCCTGCCACCCCTCTGGGTGTCTAGTCATTGTAATTTTTGTCTGTCTTCTGGGTGTGCTGTACTATCTAATTGTGTGTGTGTGTGTGTGTGTGTGTGTTTGTTTTGAGACAGAGTCTCAAGTTATCGCCCTGGGTAGAGTGTTGTGGCGTCACTGCTCACAGCAACCTCAAACTCCTGGGCATAAGAGATTCTCTTGCCTCAGCCTCCCAAGTAGCTGGGACTACAGGTGCCTGCCACAAAACCTGGCTATTTTTTGGTTGGAGTTGTCCTTGTTGTTTGGCAGGCCCGGGCTGGATTTGAACCCGCCAGCTCTGGTGTATGTGGCTGGCGCCTTAGCCACTTGAGCTACAGACGCCTAGCCATCTAATTGTAGTTTTAATTTGCATGTCTCTGACTAATGATGTCGAGCACCTCTTCAAGTGATAGGTGGTTCTGCTCACTCTCTTGTGAAATGAAACTCCCATCCAAGGTGATAGGGGTGGCTGAATACATGACACCCTGGACCAATGAGATAGACAGCAGTTGCTTGTTAGTCACAGCAGTCCCAGCCCAGGTGAGGGCACACTGCACCACACAGGGGAGCCCCTGGTGCAGCCTTGTAGCAGGAGGTAGAGTGCCCTGATCTCCAGGGCGGGTGCCATTGGCTTGTTTGCTTAGTCCTTAGGGCGGAGGGGACTGCAGTCTGCTACTCGGCGGAGGGGACTGCAGTCTGCTACTCGGTGACAGACTGACAGACGGGAGCTATGGACATTTGCTTGATAGGGGACCCTACTGGCAGGAACAGGGTGGGGAGGGGAACTGTGGTTGGGCCACTCAGGCTTCTTCCGTTCCCCAGATGTCATGGCAGCACATGATACTAATTTTAGGCCTTATGCTGTAGGCCTTACAGATAACTGTAGAACCATTTTATCTAGTCCTAGGCAAAGTTATTTTTGGGTTTTAATTATAATGATCTAAAATACAGGTTCAATCTGGGCTCAGTCGGTAGGGCAGACTGGCCCTGCTGACTGGGGTGGTGAGTCTGAACCTGCCTAGACCTAATTAAGGAAAAAAATAAAATACATGCTCCTTTGGGGAAAAACAAGATCTTTACAGTTTTGGCTTTTTATCTAGAAACTAGGTGTCACTTCTTCTTTCAGGTCATCTTTGTATCATCTAGTAGAGTTGCCCTGCAGACTAACACAGAAAGCCCAAGTTTTGTTTCCCATTGTGACATGTTTTTATTTTTATTTATTAGAAATTAATTACTAATCAGAAAAGTGATTTTGGAGGGTAGATAGATACGTTTTAGAGCCAGCTATTTGTTGCCCTCATTGGTATTTTAAGTTTGCTTTTCAGGATTCTCTAGTCCAAAATTATACCATATGAGAATAAGGGCCTTTTTACTAACTCTGCCTATTAAGTCCTATTTTTGCAATTCTCCACTTGCAGAACAGGTCAAAGTAGGAAAAGACAAGTGACTAAACAAGCATAAAAGGCATTTGATCAGATATGATGATACCTCTTGATTTTTTTTTTTTTGGGCTGGTGCCAGGTTTGAACCCACCACCCAATATATGGAGCCGGAGCACTACTCCTTGAGCCACAGGCACCGCCCGCCTCTTGATCTTAAAGATGAGTTCTGTTGAAAGAGCAGCTGCTAGGAAGTGTGTCCGAGGGTCCATTGCCGGCAGAGTGGGTGAGCCAAGCAGAAGACTGGGTGTCAGTCTCTCTAGCCATAGCCCAGGGACCTTGCAGAAGGCTCACCTTCCCAGCCCACAGCAGCCCAGGGAGCTGGGAGGTTAGAGTACTGTAGGTGGTGGCACATGTTTAACTTCAGTTAAAAACAAATGGAATCATATGGTGACACCACTGCTGGAGAGTGAAGCTGTTCCAGTGAGCTGGTTTAACTAAGCCGCGTTAGTGTGTTCTTACTGACTCTGGTTTGAATTGAATGGAAAATAACTTGACTGGTTTTAATTCATAGATCTTTAAGAGGAAGTGGAAAAGAATCGTAAAACTTCTTTTAAATTTGTACTTGTGAAGTTTGGTTTCAACAGGATGTCATGATAACTGTGTGATACTGATTAGTCAGCCATCTTCAAACCCCAGAGTATCGATAGATGCTCATCTTTGAAGATGCCCCCATGTTGTCCCATGGCTTGGTCGTCGTCTCTAGGGTCACTCTTTTTGGTGATCCGTGTATGCCCTAAAAGAAATTTGTCTTGTGAATAACTATAATGGTGGGGGTTTTTTTGTTTTTTTTTTTTTTGGCAGGGTCTTACTCTCACCAGCACTAGAGTACAGTAGCATCATCATAGCTCACTGCACCCTCCAACTCCTGGGCTCAGATAATCCTCCTGCCTCAGGCTCCTGAGTAGCTGGGATTACAGGTGCCAGCTATAACACCTGGTTAATTTTTCTATATTTAGTAGAGAGGGGGTTTTGCTCTTGCTCAGGCTGTTCTTGAACTTCTAAGTTCAAGCTAACCTCCCACCTCTACCTCCCAGATTGCCAGGATTATAAGCATGAGCCACTGTGCCTGGCCGATAGTAATATTCTGGACTTTGGTTTAAATAATAAATAAGGCTAGATGCAGTGGCTCACACCTGTAACCCTCACACTTTGGGAAGCTAAGGCAGGTAGATCATTTGATTTCAGGAGTTCGAGACCAGCCTGAGCAAGAGCAAGACCCCATCTGTACTAAAAATAGAAAAATTAATGGAGCATTGTGGCAGGTGCCTGTAGTTACAGCTACTCAGGAGGTTGAGGCAAGAGGATCTCTTGAACCCAGGAGTCTGAGATTGCTGTGAGCTATGATGCCACAGCACTCTACTCATGGTGACAGAGTGAGACTCTGTCTTAAAAAACAAATGGATACATATGTACATGCAGCAAATGTCAGGCTTCACCTCCGTTTCCATGAGTTCCACTAAATTAAGAGTTTAGAATGACTTATGCTGACTTATGACTTATGAATATACTGCTTAGAATTATTTTTCTTCTTTCTGGTTTCTCTTAACTGTTCTCAAGCCTCAAACTTTTTTTTTTTTTTTTTTTTTTTTTTTGTAGAGACAGAGTCTTACTTTATCACCCTCGGTAAAGTGCCATGGCATCACGCAGCTCACAGCAACCTCCAGTTCCTGGGCTTAGGCAATTCCCTTGC